>JAUMHM010083600.1:0-13163 GCA_032362435.1 Melikaiella ostensackeni
GCGCACGCACCACTCAGTCATGTTTTGATTATTGTTGCGTAAGACATCACTGGCCTCTGCGTAAACACCAATGATTCGTGCGTACGCAGCGTTTAGTGGTGTTTCGCGATTTTTTTCCCAGCAAACACCAACCATTGGTGTTTGGGTTTCTCCGTGTGGGTAACCATTGTTAAATAAGATGTGAGTTAAAAATTTTAAATTATTTTCCCTCAATTCTAAAGAGGATAATTTCATAGCACGATCAATCAAACCAAATATCATGCCTTTCTTGTGTGACCAAGGATGTTCAGAATTATAACTCAAATACCTACCAGACCAAGTAGGTTTTTGATACCAGTTAGTGAATAAATTACCATTTGAAGACCTAATGATAGAAATATCCAAAAAATTTAAAGTTTAATTTCTTTCTTTTTCTATAGTGAATTGAAGTTTAGTATAGAAAGAATTAAACGTTTGTAATGTCTGGTTCACAAATTGTTTAGGAATTATTAAAAATGTATCATCCACATAACGTCTATAAATAATAACTTTGATTCTTTATACATGCTTTTTTAAGTTGTTCCATTACTAAGTTAGAAACAACTGGTGATAAGGGAGAACCCATTGCATTGTTTATAATATTTCAGAATTTATCTTATGATCATGGAAAGCAACTAAACGTCGAGCGGAATCCAAGTTTATATTTAGTTTTTCGATAGGACATTCACTCTCATTAATGAAAATTGCACAATTCTGAAATCTATATGCACATCCTAAAGTGACAAGGAGTCAGCATGGACTCAGCATGAAGGAGATAAATACAATGTTTAAATTAACTTCTTGTCACTATTTAAAGTTTTTGTTTATTTCATATGTTTCAGACTACATTATATTTGAGTGATTAACGTTTAGTTGTTTTCCATAATTATTATATGAATTCCGAAATATTATAAACAATTTGATTGTTTGGGAAATAATTTTTTTGCATGATTCCAAAAACTGGAGACATTGCTGAGAGGAGTCCAGCGATATCCTTGATTTTCTGATAGAAATTTTAGTTTATTTTAAATAAATTGCTCAAGTTTCAAATCTATATGTATAGCTAAATTTAGGATCGTCCGATCGTCGTTGATTGTGTATGTGATATTTTTTAATCCACCGAAGCTTACGGTTCAATCAAATGTCAGTTAAAGTTTCTCGCGTGATAGTAGTGATTCATTCATGCCTTTCCTGTACACTCAGTTACATTTTCTGCCAATCCCTTGACCGCTCTTTACCCAACTGATCAGTAATCTTATCAAACGTTTCATATATTTCACAATGATGTGCATTAAGATTTCAATTACCAAGTACAGTATTAATTACAGTACAGTTTAGAAGATATTCGTATCAATTTGTCACACTTTCATGTTCGTGAACGAACTATATCCGAATCTCATGTTACCCAACTAGAAATGAAACTTTATCAAAGCCCCCATATGTCCCAAGCTTACCCAACTAAGTTGGCTGAAGTTTCTCGAACTATTTTTCTTCGTATATTTATCTGAATGTGTGCCAAGTTATGAATACTGACGTCTGTTACGATCATTCACATACTAAAGCTGCAGGATAACAAAGGCATAAACGAAAATTTTTAAATTCACAGCGTGTTGAGGAGTTAGAGAACACTAGATCATATAAGATGATAAGGTCATTGAAGATCATTACATGAACACGCCGCAGGACTGTAAATTATACATATGAAAATTCTAGCTTCGAATTGTATAACTGCAGCCTTAAACAAAAATTACTTATGCTGCCGTTCGTGTTTCTGATATGAATCTGTCCCTATACCTTTTAAAATATGCCTGTTATTTTGTTGAATTGGAAATGCAATACGACGCTTATGTGCACGAACATATAATCGTGTGAAAATCACAAATGACTCATGTAAAAGCAATAAATATGACAATAAAATGATGAAAGGTCTCAATTAGAATAATTTTACCCTAATTTATTCAAAATACTACCCTTGAAAGTAATGACTCCTAATATAAATGAATACACACTAGAGCACGATTCTTAGAAGGCTAAAACAATAACGCTCTTTGAATAATAGAAAGTTCTATTCTGTTTCTTTTTTATTTTATGAAGCAACTCTTAAGATACGTAGGTTTTTGAATAAATCTATACAAGGCATCTTAGAATTCAAAAATCCTTTTTTAAATATGATTTCGATGATTTCATTCTTATACATAAGTAGTAGCCTAGTTCACCCTAGGTCACGGAAACAATGTAGGTCAAACCCTTACCTCTTTCTAACGATTCTTCGGGAGCAGGGAAACACCCCTGTGACTGGTCACAGAAATAATGTAGGTCATAAGGGTGTAAGGGTGTAAGGGTGTGACCTAAATTATTTCTGTGATCAGTCATAGGGGTGCCTTCCCGCCCTCCACGGGACGTTGAAAAAGGGTAGAGGCGTTACTTACATTTTTTCTGTTAGTCACAGGCGTGCCTTCTCGCCCCACCTTACACCTCACTCTTTTCCAACCTTACCCCTTAATCCCTCCCAACGGCTCGTGGGAGCAAGAAGGCACCCGTATGACTGGTCACAAAAATAATGTCACTGGCAGTCCATTTCCAGGATCATTTCGCCACCATTATCAAACATTATGATTTTCCATTGTGCAGTATTATTGTGATTTTGAATATTGATTGTCCATTCTCTAAAAAAATATAAGTCATATTTAATTCTTCTTGCGAAAAATTCTATCGGAATCCGCATTCAAAAATTGTCACCACGGATATCGCACTTTCACCACAATATCATATTCCGATTGGCTGTGATTGACTAATCTGTATGTAAGTGTATGTTGTTGATTGTGTATAAGATATTCTTTAATTCACAGAAGCTTACAGCTTACTCAACAGTCAATTAAAGCTTCTCGAGCGTCAGTAATTCATGCATGCCTTTTCTGTAAACCCACTTACATACATTTTCTGCTGAGCCCTTGACCGCGCTTTACCCAACTGATTAGTAATCTTATCAAATTTTTTATATATTTTACAATGATTCACATTAAATTTCAACTACCATCTACTGTATCAATTACAGTACAGTTCGAAAGATATTCGTATCGATATGTTACACTTTTGTGTTCGTGAATGAAGTATTTACCAAATTTTATGTTACCCAACTAGAAATGAAACTTTATCAAAGCGTCCATATAAGTATCCCAAGTTCACTCAACTGAGTTGGGTAAAGTTTCCCAAACTATTTTTCTTCGTGTATTTATTTAAATATGTGCCAAGTTATGAAAACTGATATTTGTTATGATTATTTAAATACTAAAGCAGCAGGATGACGGAAAGGCATAATCAAAAATTTTTAATTCACACAGCATGTCTGTAAATTACATATATGAAAATTCTAGCTTTGAATTGTACGTATAAGTGCAGCTTGAAAAAATTATTTCTTTCGCCGCCATTCGTTTTTCTGATATGAATCTTTCCCTATATCTTCTGAAAGAAGACTGTTAATTTCTTGAATTCGAAATGTAATACGACGCTTCTGTAGAGGAAGACATAATCATTAGGATGGCCCAGAAAAATTTATTTTTTTATATGTATCATCATTGTTTCTTGCAAAATTAAAAAGGATTTGTTGTACAGGATGCAGATTACCTATTTATTTTGTTTTCCTGTATTTTCCGACAATTTGAAATCAATATTTTCAATTATTTCAAAAACTTGCATAAACTTGCATAAACTTCTAAAAATTCTAGTACAGTCAAAAAAATGTTTAAATAGGTATAACTTCATTTTTGACGAAAAAGTTTTCTCTTTCAAAAGTATTGAAAACCCTATTCGAACAACTCTATGACCTTATAGGAATTTTCAAGGCAAATTTTTTTCTTGTCTCCTGTTACTTTTCTTTCTTTTTAATTAACTGTTTTGCAGACGACCTACTATTTAAAACAATTTTTCATAGAAAAGTGAAAAGTACTATCTTTTCTTATCCACAATTATTTCGTTCATACGTTGTTTGGGGAGTGAAAAGACGTACTTTAAGATCATTTCGAATTCCTACAATCTATTATGTCAATTTTGACATTTTTTTTCGCTAGGAGTGTTTTTTATTTTGCGCAGAGAGGTTTCTTTATATACAATTTTTTTAATTTTTCACATGTGCTTTGGGAAGTCAGAATACGTATTTCCAGACCAGTTTGAATTTCCGAAATCCATTAGAACGAATAGGACTTAATGTTGTACGTAAGGGTTGCCGAAAGTCCTTGGAGATAGTTTAGGTCAATTAATTTTAATGTGTTGAGCTAATTATTCATATTATCATTATAATATATAATAATATAATAATATTATATAATATATAATAATATAATATGATATAATTATTCATATTATTATTATTCATATTATATTATTCATATTATCATATTACTATAGAAGTGCATTTTTCTTGCGTGTAATTTTCAAGTGAGTAGAGTAGAGTTTTTTCGCATCGAAACAAAAGAAGATACAATAAAGTTGACACGGTAACCACATCCAATGTGATGGGTAAATCTATCAACATGTGAAGGTAATTTTTGTTGCAGATGAAGGTTACTTTTAAATCGGGGTAAAGATTACATTTTGTTTTTTTTTGTGTATGGACTCTTGTCCCTGATCGAATTATAATGAATTTTTGAACATGAGTTGACACGGTTTTTCTGCATAGTACACGTACATATACATCGATCTTGGATGGTTCTTCATTCAGTATTTGATACTTTATTTCTTCCCAGAGATGTACGCGATAGATCGTATTCTTACTGTATAATTTCAGACGGGAAAAGGTACGATTTTGAAAGATAACGTAACACGTATGTAGTAGCATTCGCGTCGGTTACGAATAAAAAATCAGGAATTGAAAAAAATTATAGCTCTTATCGAGGTTTGAGTTTGTATTAATTTTTTTTATTAATTGAAACTTATCTCAATCAAAAGTTAGCATTAATTATTCATTATTTATTTCTCTACGCGAATAGTCTTTCATACCAATTCACAAAAATTAAAATATGCTTGGTGAATATATATTACTATCGACAAGACGTAGCGTGACATGGATCCTATTCTAATTGTTTATTTGAGAGACAACACATGAAATGGATAATCTAGAAACATAAATATTCTTTTTTCTTCTATAGTCGTTGTCACATATTATATCTCAAGTTATTTTTTTTGGTCATGCGGCTCCAGGTCGAGAAAGTGTTAGATTTCCAAGAGATTTTTTCTTACAAGCTGTGAAATAATCTTTTTCGAAAAATAGTATTAGGATAGACAAAATCACGCTTTCACAAACAATCGCTAAAAGTGATGCTACTCGTATATCCAAAACGCTGACAGGGTAAAACTTTTGTTCCGTAGGTGCATTCATTAAGGAAGCTTCCATGGTGTTGTCTTCAAGTTTTGAATCTATGCGCTTCAATATGCCATCGTCACTCAGTTTCGTGAGGCTGAAAATGTGATTATAGGATCTGAATAACGGAACTCAAACTGTAGATTTTGTAATAACATTATATATATATATTTATTTATTGATATATAAAAAATGTCTAATGTTGAAAATATGAAAAACATTAGTGGGGAGTTAGTGCGCGAAGCGCGCAGAGAAGCAAGTCCCCACTAGTATTAAAAATACATCTTGCACCTCGAACAAACATTTTTAGACTATGTGTTCGGAAAAGATAGCACGGTATTTCACTAAATATACTATCCTCACAAAAAACATAGACTCAAATTTTGTGAACTATGTTTTTGGAAAAGGTATTACAATTTTGCCATATTATCCCATGTACCTTATTACCTCATGTGCTATATAACCCCATACACCATATGCGTTACTCCAGCAAAAAATGGACCACATTGACAATTTCATTTTAGGAGTTATGAGCGTTTTTGTGAATCAAGGTCAAAATTGTTGATATTGAGTTTTTATGTGGGCATCATACTTTGCTCTTTGTCCTCTATCTCTTGGCACCATTCTTGTGTTCCGGAACGAGCCGGTAGTGGGTGTATTTTGCGTTTGAAAATAGAATTAATCACTGGCGCTTATGGCACTCGCTAACTTTAAATGCGTTTTTCTCGAAAAGCGGTTTTTTGGAGTTTCAACTCCAAAGTCCCTATACGTAACTCCATACCGACAACCTGGTCCTCTTCCATTTGGACGCACACCCCATGCACCATATTCCTTAATGTGCCATATTACCCTGTGTGCCATATTATCCCGGGTGTCATATTAACCCATATGCCATATTACTCTATATGTCATATCAGCCCATGTACTTCATTACCACATGTGGATATTATACCACTTTGTCTCAATTTTATACAATTTTTCCCCTATCTCACAGAAGTTTGCCCTTGCCTTATATTACTTTTCCCCAATCTTATATCACTATATCACTTACTATATATCACAATTAAAGAGTAAATAGTAACATTTTTTCTTTCCATTGGCATGTACTACTGACCCCCTTCCCTTTTCCAGTCTTTTGTGAAAATCTCTTGAAGTTTTTTTTATTATCTTCAAAATTCTCATTCAGTGATATATTTCAAAGTGGTTGAGTAACAATGATTTTTTTTACATTATCATCAGAGAAGGTATTAGATTTGTGTAAAATTTAACACCCCCCCCCCCCCCCGCTTTTGTCAAATGTTCATGTTTTAAGACCCCCTGAACCCGAAAAACAGGTTTTTACGAATGTGTCTGTCTGTATGTCTGTCTGTATGTCTGTATGTCTGTCTGTGAGCACGATAACTTTCGAAAGAACGAATCTATTGTATTGGCCTTGGGTACACTCTTTGAGTATCGAAAACTGAAGGTCAAGTCCGTTAGCCAGCCATTTTGGATAGAAATTCAAAAAGTTGGAGCATTTTCAAAATTTTTGGGACCATTTTTTTCAACATTTGAAAATTATACGTACGGCTATTCGTAGAACTTGAAAAATCGAACAATTTATCTTCATGACTTATTACGATGAAAAAAAAATTATGAGAGTCATAGCATTTTCAAAATTCAAAAAAGAAAAGAAAATGAAAGTTTCAAGCCAAACAATGCAGGATATGAAAAAAAGTTAAGAGTAGAAAAACGTTGCTTTCTGAAAGCCCAACAAGACTATCGTAACAAATTTTTGAATATCCCAAAAAAAATCGAAAATTCGAATTTTGAGCCAAATAACGCAAGATACGAAAAAAAGCTGTGATATCAAAATTGTCGTTTTTACGAAGACGCATAAGCTTTCTCGTGAATATTTTTTGGTAAGAGGAATAATTTGTATTTTAAGTATGGAAAACGATATTGGCATATTTCAATTTTAATTTTTGAGCCAAACGACGCAGGGTAAGAAAAGAGTCAGAAGAGTAGAATTTGTGCTTTTAAAAAGTCAAATAAAATTGACGTTACATATTTCTCTATAAGAACAATCATAAATCATTAAGATAATCATTAATCGTCTTTTTAACTATTCATTTGTATATATTATACGGCGAGCGCAGAAAATCGTGCGCGAATATTATGATGAGAATGTATTCCTTAAGGCCGACAGAGCCTTAAGTAAATAAATTTTCTTTTTCATTTGAAATCAAAAACAAATTTAGTAATTTGTACATCAAAAACATATTACACCGAGCGCGAAGCGCGCGATGAGAATGTGCCCGCGAAGCGGGCAGATTTTTTAAGATAAGGATAATAATAACTAATAAAATGCATGATATTATTGAACTTGTTTCTTTATCTCATTTCATTTTACTATATAAAGTGATGAAACACTGTTACAGGCGCGCTATAGAACGCGCATATTATGCCTGTCATAATTATGAAATAAGAGACTTCTTTATTTCGCGAATCATTATTTTCACACTTTTTGTAATTAGTATGAATGGAAAAGAATGTTTGATGTTAATCTGGAAAATCAATTTGTCATGCATTTTAAAATCGTATAGTTCCAATTTTTTTATTTTCACCTATAAAAGTAATACAATAAATTATTTACTACTTTTTATATTTGATCTTGCAGAACCAACAGCATTTCTATTACATAATGTACATTATTATGAAGATTCTTCCTTTTGGCCAGTCAGTATACGTCCCGGCGCAAAATACAAAGTAGGAGTATGGAGAAGTTGGATCATTGGATATATCCATGAAGATGGAATTTTGTATCCATTTTTGGCTATTAATCCTCATGCGTATGATGAGCAGGAAACAATTAAAATATTCAAAAGCAATATTGAGATTGTTCAACCAGTATTCAACAGGGAAACTGATATCAGGAAACACTTCCGCGAACCATGGACGAAATTTGGAGATTTAGAAGTTTTTAACGCCAAGAGACCCAAAACTGTGGCCGTCGTTCCATTTCCCTCACAGAGTCCAGAGGGCGATTTGTCAGACTGAAAAAACAACATTTTTGCAGATCTAAGCGTATGCACGCTTTATCCATATATTCGTTGTGAAAATAATAATCGTATGAGAGAAGCTTTGAATTGATTGATCATTTTCCATATCTTTCGAAATTACTAAAAATACATTGAAAATATCTGTCGGTTCATTTTGACGCGTTTCCTTTAAATTATTTCTTCCACATAGAGAAAGCTTTGTAACGATGAACATTTTCGAACTCCATTATTTGACATATCATGACATAATTCAACCTCAGGTGTCCGAAAATGAGCATTTTTAACAATATGTGTGTATATAGCAACATAAATAGTATAAAATTTGTTTATTTTGTGCAAGATAAATAGACTGATGTGTTTAGAAACACGGCGTGGCGAAATATATGTATAGATCAATAAATTTCCTTTCTTGTTTCTAAGACAAAAACTTACTTAAGTTTGCGAATGTAGCAATATTGTAATCAATAAATTTATTCGTTATGATGAGATGAATTAATTGATGTACTTAACAGGCCTGTATTGCCAAATGAAATTATGATATATGCACCAATATTTTTAGTATAAAATTTATTCGTTTTGATGGAATAAATCTATTGAATCTTCTATGTTCTATGGTGAATAAAACTATAATATACTAAAAATAACTTTTTTTCATTCACTTTTTACTTACTACTTACTTTTTGTTAATAAAGAAAAAGATGAAAGAATATATATAAATGAAAATATAGTATACACTGTATATTATAACTATATAAAGGTATATATAACGTTTGAAACTCAAATTCTGTCATTGTTATTCTGAATGCTTTATAGACCAATATACCAAACCTAGAATTTCTCACACAAGCGAGAATTGAAAAATTTCCAGAACATTCCCTACTGGCCCTGAGAAGTTGCCCACATTTTTGAATAATTTTTGAAGCAAAAGGAAATTCCTGTGGGAGAGTGATACATAGGCCAACATAGGAAAATCTTATTTGTTCCCCGACCCAGAAATTCGAAATTTCCTAAAACATTTCGTGGGTCCTAGGAAATTGTGATGCTTTCAGAAGTGGGAGTTAAAAGTAGGTAAATGTAAAGGATAACTTTAGAAAAATTGTACTTTCCAGTGCCACAAAGATTTATAGCATGGTATAACAAAACTAAAACTTTTCTCTCATCTCGATATTCAAAATTTTCTAAAACTCCCCCTATTGGTGCTAAGAAGTTCAAATTGTTTCAGATGTATGAGTTTGAACCAGGCAAATCTAAAGAACCCATTTCAGAAGAGAAAAAATTCTAGAGCTATAGAAATTAATTTTCCAATATAGGAAAATTGGAAGTTGTTTCGTAACCCCAAAATTCAAAATTTTCCTGTTGGTCCTAAAAAGCTGTATTTCTTGCAGAAGTGGGGGGTTGGAACTATTTGAATCTGAAGAACTACTTTTGGAAAGAATAAAGAAAAAAATTCCAGAGCCTTAGAGATTCATAGCTCAATACAAGAAAATTCGAATTTGTTTCTCATACCCGAAATTCAAAATTTTCTAAAATACTCCCTGTTCAAGATATTCAAGAATATATATTTTGTCGGACATATGTTAAAATCTTGTTGAATTTTGAATTATTTTTGGAAGTTATTTCAAAACTTCTAAATATCTTTTAGAATAATTCAAATTATTCCTAAAGTTTGAGAAAATCCTGTAAAATTTAAAAAAATCCCTCAAAATCTTTCAGATTCTTTTTTTAAATTTTCGAAATCTTAAAAATTATTTTGGGCTTTATTTAAATATTCTTAAAAAGATTCCTTTATTATCTTAAAACTTTTCGCAATCCTTCAAAAGCTTCTAATGTCATGTTTAAAATCTTGAAAAATATACAATTTTTTAAAATCTTGTAAATTTAATATTAGTTTTTAAATTTCTGAAACTTCTGAATATCTTTTGAAATTATTGTAGTTTTTCGTAAAATTAGTTCAAAATCCTGCAAAATTGAAGTGCCTCAAAATCTTCCAGATTCTTTTATGACACTTTTGGAAATCTTTTAAAATATCATGCAATGTCTGTGAATATTTCCTTGAAATTAATTTTTCCGAATGTAAGATCATTCAGTTTTCCCAGAAATCTTGAAAAAAAAATTTATTCACTTGAAACCTTCAAAAATTCTTAAAAAGCTTCTTTTTTTAAAATCTTCACCAATCTACGTTTTGTTCTAAATTATTTGAAATCTTTTCAAGTTTCAAATTATTTTCGAATGTTTTCTTCAATTTATTCAATATCCTGGAAAATAATAGGAATTTGTTATTATTAATTTTACTATTATTATTATCGTTATTATTATTTATTAAAACAATAGGCAGTACAAGCTGACACATTTTCCTATCAATTGAATCAATTGTAGCTCATGATTGAGACTGTGGCCAATAATTGTCTTAAAATCTTCCAGTTTATGTCCGGCATATTCTGAAATTTTCAAACCTCAAAGAATAATATTTAAAAATGAAACCTGAATTATTAGAAATTTTCACAGGAAATTTAGTGTCGGTACCTGTCATTTTTTTTCTATAGGTACCGACATTTTTTTCACCAGTTTCGACTGGTATAAAAATTTCAGTTTGGTAGAAAAATCTCAAAAAGGGAATTATTTTCTAATATTTAAAAATCATTTGAAATTCAAATTTTCTCTCCTATCACTATAATGTTTAGGAACATTCAGAAATGGATTTATTCATGAAATGAAATTACTTGTCAAGGGCTTATTCCTTTATAACTATATTTATGCTTGAGACCATGATATACTTACCCGATCTCTACCTTACCGACATTTTTTTTGCAACAACTCGCGGTCACACGAATTGAGATGTCGAGTTGTAAATCTGGAAAATTATATAAGAGGCACTAAGGAACGTTTTTATGGTCTTAAATTTCTTGGAATCCACAAGAGATTTTCTAAACATTTTTCTTTTTTTCTTTGTAGTCACAGATATTTACAACCATCAATAACGCTCTTCGATTTGAGATGGAGAAATTTTAGGTTCTAGATACTTAACTTCTACCAAAAAAGTGTGCATTTAGCCTAATCCAAGAGACATTTTTTTTTACATTTTCAAAAAATTCTGAATTAAACAAAAAAACTTCTTCTTCATCTTTCATTTCTGTACTATCATTGACTTCCAAAAAATGTACATACAAAAAAATTGTACCATAATTGTTGAAGTAATACAATTTTTTTTTATTTTGAAAATTTGAGTTTTCAAATCTGAAAACTGAATAGGAGATATTTACCGACTTTAATTTTTTTTTACTGTTTTCGGATCCAACCCACAAATTTTTCCCCTTTTGCACAAGAAATTTTAATAATTCCAGCATTTTCTTTCCTTCCTAGTCATTATCTATTCCGATAATTACTAATCTTATCACTACGTAATAACATATTTTCTCTTTCCAAATCATACGAAATAATGTCATAAATCTTATCTATTTCACAAGTTCAGTTGTGGAAGAAACAGAGTTATGTAATACAAACAACGAATGAGATAGCGAATAGTACGAAATACACTGAAACATTTAGAAGAATATTCATTTCTTTGACTCTTGGCAAAATTCTTCGTAAGTGGGTTTCCCTTGTTTCAAGAAAATGAGGACCACGACTGGTATCTTCTGTTTCATTCTTGTGGTTTTCACCGACGTTTTCACTGATCCTATTGGTATGTATAGAAATATGTTAAATCTTGAGTGCATTTTCAATTGCAATATATCGACGCCTTCATTCCATACCGCGACACGTCGACGTCGAGTTTGGTCGCCATATGGCTCCAAGTCCTGTGTCGATATATTCATTTTCAGTTTGAAATCGTTCAAATCAAGAAAATATTTTCCCTCTCAGGATATAGAAAATTACGTAAAAGCAATTTATTTCGTAAAAGTTATCTATTTTTGTTATTCAAATAAAAACCCTGTTTTATTAAATTAATTTCATATAATATCGTAAATAATATTTCACATTTATTATGATGTTTTGCAACAAAAAATTAATTTCTGAACATACGTTCTTGCAAAATAAACATAAAAAAGCTCAAAATAATAAGAGCACTTTCGCCACAAAACTCTCAGAGATATAGCTATCGTAACGTGAGGGAGAGGGGGCTATAGACACATCAACCACAAAAAAACGCTCCACAAGAGAATTTGGCAAATCTTGAAAATTGTCCATAATACGGAGGTTTAAACACTTTGCGAAGTGATGATCGTTGAAAATTTTTTTTCAATTTGCAGTAATGACAGGCTTTTCGTAAGCATTTCAGATGCGCCCATATGCATCACGAAAATTTTGTGCACATCATAAAAATTTATTTCTCATACCGAAATTCAAAAATTTCTAAAACTTTCCCTGTTTAAAATCTTCAAGAATATATATTTTGTAGAAAAACCGTTGATATCTTCTTAAATTTTATGTAATTCTTGAAATTTATTCCAAAACTTCTGAATATTTTTTGAAATGATTCAAATCATTCCTAAAAGAAAATCCTGCCAAATAAAAAAAATTGCCTCAGATGTTTATTTTTTCGGTTTATTGGTCATATATTTCTTTGCATTAAAATACGACGTTTCGCCTAGTTAACGTAAGGCCTTCTCAGGTTAATGAAATTTTCCATGTTATAGATGTAGCATAGATGAGTAATTTAATTATTGTCGTATTTCAGTAGAGATTGGGTATTTTTGAAAAACAATTTTATAAATTTTTACTATTTTTGAAACCTTGTATATCAAATA
>JAUMHM010083601.1:0-13162 GCA_032362435.1 Melikaiella ostensackeni
CAAAACATTTAAATTATAATCAAGTTTCACGATTAATGAGTACTTCACATCACCTACCGTAGACATCTACCGTGAAAAGATGATATCTGTTGGTCTTCATTTTATAAAGCTATGACGATCTTATGTTTTTTTTTGGATTTGAGAAAGTCATTTAAAAAGGCCTCAACCTCTTTTCGTATGTAATACATAGATGTATTTAACAAAAAGCCCTGCAGAACGGAGAGTTATCATATTCAAAAAAAGTGTTTCTCAATATTTTGGTAATTGATTTCCTGTTTGGAGTTATATTAATCATCAATTTAAAAAAAAAAAGTAAAAAAAATGTAATTTATTTTAAATATTCATTTCTCTGAGATTTTGAATTATCTTTTAAGTTACTTATAAATCATCGTAAAGATGCTTTATGTGAAGAAATATTGAGTTTATATACTTTAAGCTTGAATATGATTCTGACTAACACTCTAAAAAGAAGGAATTATTTAAAGCCTAATTTCAGGTATTAAAATAAGAAGCAGAACAAAACATTCTCGAGTGGTACTAAAATGATACCACTGGTGTGATTCCAGCGTCATTTGTATTACATTAAAAATAGCAGAATAAAATTATCTTATTCAAAAACAGGACACGCAGAAAATGATACCGTAAAAAAAGAGATCTCTAGTTTTGACAGGGAAGATATGCGAGACCTCCATTGGTTGGTCATCAGATTTGTTTCGTCAGATGATGAAATAATTCTACTTTTTTCAATTATTACACAGATGACGGGAGTAATTTCAGTAACATGAAGCGTTGAGGTAATAAACGATTTATAGGCAAGCAAAGATAACTAATGCGCCTTGAAATCTTATCAATTATAGGATGGATACAAATTTTTTCACACTGAATTGGGGGCTATATAACTCAGAGAAATCTGTCATTCCATTTAACAGAAACATTTGTTTCAACTTGTTTGCTTACCTCCAAATATAATACCTATTGCTGAAATTATAAGAATAAAGTTTGATTTTAATATGTGACGTAAAACATCTTTGAATTTGTCTAGGGGAGATTGGCATGCTAGAATTGCCATTACACATATCAGGCCTAAGCGCATATCATAGTTTGGAACCTATGAAACATGATACCCTTCTCAGTCTTAACCTTGAAAAAGCATTTTTGTAGGTGCTATCGAGGGGAAGACAAAATAAAAGAAAACTGTTCTGCTCGAAAAAAGCTCAATTGATTTTGATGACGCTAAATTGTAAAGGGGTGTTTGCCTCGAATTTGAGTGGAATATCTGCGAGAGCTGCGAGAAGTTTTTGATTGGTGGGTTATTCATGAGGCAAATTTACCGCCAACAAGTTTCCAATCAAAAACCTCTGGCAACTCTTGCAGATATTCTACTCAAAACGAGGAGAAGTCCTTTACAATTCAGCGCACGTCTTCTCTCTGAACTATGTTCAAAAATTCGGAATGCATTTTCATTCGCGCACGCATTATCGTTTGGCCTCCCTACTATTATTTTATGCATTTTTTTAAAGTTATGAGGTTATGGGATTAACAGTTTTCAGAAAAGTTAAAGAAGCTTTAAAAAATGGTATTAAATATTTTTTATTGATTTAATTTGTTTAAAGAAAATTTTCTAATATTTCGTCTCAATTTTGAAGTGAGGCACTGAGATTGACAACTAGGTAAAGCCTACCTATTTCAAAAATCGAAGTTTTGCGGTTTCAAGTATTTAAGGTCAAGATCTATCGATCGATGTAAGATTGTTGGAGATATGCAAAAAAAATTCATTTTGCCACAAGTGCGGCTAGTTTTTCACTGTTTCAAGTTTTATAATTGAATGTGGGTTAAGGGCATGTGATACTTCCGCGTATGGTGAATTGCGTTCTGTTCCCCCGGGTTTTTGTGCCCAAGAATCAAAATTTTTAAAAACTGAATTCGGACATGCTGTAAAATACTATAACGGATATTCCCGAACTCTTTTTTAGAGGAATAAAATTTAAAAAATTTATTCTGGTAGATAAAAATTTTACGTACGTGCACTATTTTGAGGTTAGGATCAATTTTTTGCCACATACAAATTATTTATGAAATAAACTTTTTTAATTACCTTCAAACATGGTTAGTTCTGGGACATTAGTTTCTATGTTTCTTTGCTTGTCTTAAGTTTTCGGCCGAAAATATTGTGTGGTTTGGAAGTAAAGCTGTAACACACATAACCTCAAAATACACATACTTTAATCAAATTCATCAAAAATAATTTTTTCAATTATCCCGCGAAAGAAGAGTTCGGGGACGTCCGTTAGCATGTTCTCTATCATTCCCCAAATTTTCAAGCCTAAATCTTTATTATTGTGGGAGAAAAGCAGGGGGAACCTAAAACTGTTAAAATCGATAATTTTCGAAGTATCACATGCCCTTAAGGCCGAAATCCTTTTTTTTTTGCATTAAGAATGTAGTCTGTACAGTCTAAGAAATCCATGTTTTTGATAAATTTATAAAATTCTCAACACACATTATTCATCTCTTACGCGAAAAAATATTATAGGAAAGTCAGTTTAGGAATAAATGACACTGAGATGTTGAAAGAATTGATGTAAAAAGTTGAAAAACTACAAAGGAATGATTTATTATTGACCACTCATATGAAAGTACACAACAATTTTTATATTTATGAGAATTAATCACGTTATAGCGAATCCTGTTCAACAATGTACAATGAAACTTAAAAGCTATATTATTTTTTTATGTTGAATCCAGTACGCCAGAATCCCTGTGACAACATAATACTGATAGCATTTTATTTTAATTATATATTGTTGAACAGGGTTCTTTAAACTGTGATCGATTCTCATCAATACCCAAATTTGTATGTACTTTTATATCAGCGGTCCAGAATAAATCAGTCCTTTATATTTTTTCTATTTTTTGCATTAATTCTTTCAATATTGTAATATTATTTATTACTATACTGATGTTCCTATGATTTTCCTATTCGCAAAAAATTGTAGGAAAATTATTATCATTTAAAGCATGTACAACTTATTGCCATGCGTATTTTATATTTATGGATCTTTTTTAGAAAATGAGCCCCGAAGAAAGAGAGAATTGCACGCTTGACCTTAATCACGATCTCATTGGCTGTACTTAGAGTATTCTGTTAAGCTAGTCGTCCTCATCATCGTTGCTCTCAGAAGTGCTGAGCTTTCACTGGTTCATGGGCTGAAAAGCATTCTTGCATGTCGACATAATGCCAAGACACTCGCGGGAAAAATGCAGAAGGCGGTCATCCTGGGGTCGCTCCGTGTCCTTGGGGTGCACGAGCAGGGTCGGCTTCAATGAAATGGCGCCCTTAGGCTATTATACACCCCCCTCCCTGATTCGCCTTGCACTCATTTAACTAAATTTAAATTTCCCGCAAACCGCTCGCCTCGACTTCATGGCGCCCCTAGGCTATAGCCTACATTAGCCTACTGGTTAAGCCAACCCTGTGCACGAGACATTTGCCGGGTCATCGTATTGAGTCCGTCGCAGACTACTACCACCTATTTTACGGTTTTGAGACGTGGTTGCAGCTGAAACCTTACTGCGATTTCGCCGGGAGCGGGTGCCAGTTTCTGGAATTGCGCCCGCTCCCAGTGAGATCCCGCAGTTGTCTTCATGTCAAAATCTTATATATATATATAGTAAACATGAAAACAATTTATATGGTATTAATAAATTCGTATCAAAAATATCAGCAAGTTTGGATGCAATAAAATACTGAAATGTTCAAAGAAAAATTAAATTGTGTAAAAAATGTCTCTAAAAATTTTTGTTCATGAACTTAATCGACACCATTAAATTTGTCATAAAAAATCAGGCCAATATTGTCCCAAACATTTTTTTGTAAGCACTAAAGCAACGAAGATATTAAGAGTTTAACCTTTGACCTCGATGAGGGAGTGCAGGACATGATCCGATTGGATTAAATTTTTTTAGGGATTTTCTGCTTTCCAAAAAGGAACAAGAATTTCCACAGGCCCATTGAACTTTTTAAACTTGGTGATTTTTGGACCACCCTATTCGGTACACTCTTTTAGTGTCGAAAACTGAAGGTCAAGTTCGTTGGCCAACCATTTTGGATGAAAATTCAAAAAGTTGGCGCATTTTCAAAATTTTTGAGACCATTTTTTTCAAAATTTTGAAATTCTATGTACGTCTATTCGTAGTACTCAAAAAGTCGAACAATTTATTCCTATGACTTTTTTAAATTAAAAAAAATTTGAGAGCTATAGCATTTTCAAAATTCAAAAAAAGAAAAGAAAATGAAAATTTTAAGCCAAACAATGCACGATATGGAAAAAAGTCAAAAGAAAAAAGTTTCTTTTTGAAAGCCCTACAAGATTGTCATATTGAATTTTTGAATTCTATCAAAAAATCGAAAATTCAAATTTTGAGCCAAATAATGCGAGATACGAAAAAAAGTTGTGACATCAAAATTCTTGCTTTTACGAAGACTCATAAGCTTTCCTTCGAACATGTTTTGGTAGGAGGCATTGTTTGGTTTTTAAGTATGGAAAATTATATTGGAGGCAGGTTTTTTTTATAGCGATGAAAAGATGGCGCAAGTAATATATTCCTTTTACGATGGCAAAAGTGAACAGACTAAAGCGAATATTATTTAAACTATTATTAAAATCTATCATTAAGAAAGAAGGTTATGGTTGTTTTTTAACGGAAATGGATATTTGTAAGTAAAAATCATCAAGTATTGGTGAAGACTAACTTGTCAGAGTATTTTGAGGTTATGGTTGTTTTTTCTCAACGGAAATGAATATTTTTGAGTAAAAAGCATCAAGTATTGATGAAGACTAACTAGCTAGAGTTATTTGAGGATGTGTTTGTTTTTTCTCAACGGAAACGGGTATTTTTGAGTAAAAAGCATCAAGTATTGGTCAGTGCTAACTAGTTAGCCTTTTCTAAGTTTATGTTTGGTTTTTTTCAACGGAAATGAATATTTTTAAACGAAAATGATCAATTATTGATAAGTGCTTACTAGTTAGCCTTTTCTTAGGTTATGATTGGGTTTCCTCAGCGCAAATGGATGTTTTAAAACAAAAATGATCACATATTGATAAATGCTAACTAGTTAGCCATATTGGAGGTTATGGAGGAAATGGATATTTTTAACGAAAAATGTACAGGTATTGATAAATGGTTACAAGCTTGAAGTGTCTTGAATAGCGTTTGGGTTTTCTGAATAGGAAGGATTCTTTTTAGAGAAAAATCAACTACTTGTTTCATTTTTGTTAAAAATATCCATTTTCCTCATAACCTTCAATATGGCTAGCTAGTTAGCATTTACCAATACTTGATCATTTTTGTTTAAAATTATCCATTTGCGTTAAGGAAACCCAATCATAACCTTGAAAAAGGCTACCGAATAAGCATTTATCAATACTTGATCATTTTTGTTTAAAAATATTCCTTTCCGTTGAGAAAAACCAAACATAACATCAAAAATGGCAAGCTAGTTACTTTATCAATACTTGATGATTTTTGTTTAAAAATATTCATTTCCGTTGAGAAAACCTAAGCATAATCTCAAATATGGCAAAATAGTATTCATAATTAATTACTTTTGCTTAAAAATATTCATTTCCGTTAAGAAAACCCAAAAATAACATTAAATAATGCTGAGTAGGTAGTATTTATCAATACTTGATCATTTTTCTTTGAAATAATCATTTCCGTTGGGGAAAACCAAACGTAACCTTAAATGCGGTTAAATAGTTGGCATTTATCGATACTTGATGCTTTTTACTAAAAAAGATCCATTTTCGTTGCGAAAAATCAACCGTAACCTCAAATAACTCGAACTAGTTAGTCTTTATCAATACTTGATGATTTTCACTTTTAAATATCCGTTTCCGCTCAAGAAAATCAACCATAACCTCAAATAACTCTAACTACGTAGTTAGTGTTTATCAACACTTACTGATTTTTACTTAAAAATATCCATTTCCATTGAGAAAAATCAACCATTACCTCAAATAACTCTAACTAGTTAGTCTTTATCAACACTTGATGATTTTTACATAAAAATATCCATTTCCATTGAGAAAAATTGACTATTACCTCAAATAACTCTAACTAGTTATTCTTCATCAGTACTTGATACTTTTTATAAAAAATATCCATTTCTGCTGAGAAACCCTTTTTTTCTCAATGATGGATTTTAATAATAGTTTAAATAACATTCTCTTTAGTCTGTTCACTTTTGCAATCGTAAAAGGAATATATTCGTTGCGTCATCTATTTGTTGTTATAAAAAAAACCTGCCTCCATTTATCGATTTGAACGCTATTTTACTTTTTTATTACTATTTTATTTTTCATTTTTAGTTCGTATGCTCTGAAATAATGTAGGTCGAACCCCTCCTCTTTCCTGTGTCTCGTGGAGGGCAGGAGGGCACCCCTGCGACTGGTTGCAGAAATAATGTTTGAGATATAAGTGTTTGATTCGTTTTTTCTCGTAAAAAATCCCCTATCCAATTGAAATTTAAGAAATTATCTGAAATAAAACAAAAATTGATTGATATTTCCAAAATCATTTGACATATCGATTTAAAACTTTCAGATTCGTATTTCTCGCAAAAGTCCTATAGGAATTCGCATTAAAACTTTGTCGCCACGAATATCGTAATCTTGCCACACGTCGATACAATAGAGTCATAGATATTCAGTGATTATAAAGTATTTGATGCAATAATTTTGTAGATATTACTTTTGGCTCCCTGTGCACATCGAACAACTGTGGACACCTTTTCCTTATTTGAAAACGAAAACTTCTGTAAGATGAATTGTAATATTAATTATTCTTAAGCTTCTACGTATTTTGAGTAAGCAAGAAGTTCCTGCGAGAAAGTTACTTTAGAAGGAATAAAGAAGTTCTCTGGAAAATATTACGTCGATTGCAACAATATTTTTAAAAAATTTGTGATTGTTTTACATCGCATGCAAATTTATAAAAACATCACAGTTTTTGATGTGTAAACGTCTTCGGCCGCGATATGGAGGGTAAAGCTTGTGTCAGAGCGTGGAATTTTTGGAACATATAAAATTGAAATGCGTCTATAGACTCAAGAATAAGTATCCTTCACATGATATGGGAAAGATCAAAGTACGTTGTATGGATCGTTTTTTGAAGGTCTTTACACATAAGTGCGTTTCCACGAAAGTGTCATTCTCGACAAAAAAAGTAGAAGTTTAAAATAAAGCTTGGAGAACATCTTTCAAAAAATTTTCAAACATTATAAATGCATAAAGAAATTTATTTTTTAGATCAGCCAATTACTTTGCGCATGCGCATGAGTTACATTTTTTTTAAAATTAATTAAAGAATTTGTTTATAATGATATTATAGAGAGTAGATCATTTCGAGTTAATGTTACTAGTTTTATGTTCAGGATACTGCCATTGTAGTGTGAGCGGGTAATATTATGAGATATTTATGTAAATAATTACTTCATTTTTTTGATAAAAATCACCTAATTTTTCAGGCACATCTCTCTTCTTGCGGAAACGTTTTTTCGACGCCGAAATATAGCAAAGTGAGTGAAAAATTTTATCCTATCTTATGCTTTGATCCTATACTATTTTCATCAGGAAAAAAATATGCGTAATCAAATTCTCTATGTGAATCTATGTTTCAAAAATTGAAATTCGAAACATTATTTACAGCAATCAGAGGCCAATCTAGCAGAGCACTTCCGTCTCTCTTTTCAACTTCATAGGATACACAAAGAGGTCTGTTCGACTTCGAATCCTATGTACTGTACTATCGAACTTGAATTATGATTCGATTATCATTTTCCCACTGAGAAAATATACTATTGAATCAAAAGTACGCACTTTTTGGCTCGTTCAGAAGCATATCTTATCGATTTAAATGAATATACTATCGAATTCATCGCATCACTGTTGAGCGGGAATGAATAATTATTGTTTCATTAAGAATTCATTTAAATTGATAGTATTTGCTTTTTAAGGAGCGCGTGAGCACATACAGTAATCCGTACCTAAGTGTGACATGTGGGGTAACGAGGGACACCCGCTTGTCGTTCAAAGAAAGCAATAGCAAGTCATGAAATGCAAAGATTCCATGTGTCCCACTTTACGCTACAGGGACTGCACTCGTTTTTCATTCAGAAAATGCAATATAATTAGTGAAATTCAAGATTTCGTATGTCCCGCTTTCCCGTTCTTTGTCCCGCTTAGCCCCGTTTTATGGTACATTTGATTCAATGGCATTTTGTTCTCAGTTCGTTTATAGTCCCACCAAATGACTGCTGCTGTTACTCTCAAACTTGGCAATACCGTTAGAGATTTCTTATTAAGGAACAGTTGGTTGTTTTGTAGGTTCATCTTGAAGCAATCTATTCAGACTATTCCATTCTTCAAAATAGAAAAAGGTAATAATTGAAACTTACAAACACATTTGTAAAAATTATTAACTTTCTCAAATTTGTGGACAATGTTTGAATCAAATAGATATCTTTTTGTTAATCGAGTCAATAATTAATAACCTCAACTGAAGAAACCTTAAGTATTTATAGGCAACCCTGCAGATTGGAACAAATCTTTGCTTAATGTCTTTCTTCTAAAATTTCTTAAAGATCGAAATAAAATCTACTTTCTTATTAAAATATTTTTTGTGCTAAAAAAGAACACCCAAAAAGTTCACAACTCAAAAATAGACTTTGAGACTACTCGCTCTCTCGGCTCATTAGACACAAATGTACAATTAATGTACACAGCAAAAAGAAAAAAGAGGGAGAAAAAAGAAAGAGTCATCCAAAACCAACCTCACACTCTTTCTTTTCTCCATCTTTTTATACTATTGGGAATCAACATGTTTCGAATCCAATTTAGGTTTTCTTATCAGGGATAATTTATAGGGAAACGACGGGTACAAAAATGAAGAATTGTTAGATTAGGAAACCATTATTACCTGTAAATAAAACAGAGATAATTGATAGCAATTACTGTTTTGGTACATATTTCACTCATCGATTGAAACTTGATTTTTGACGTGGGCGAACTATTCTGAATATATCCCAAAGTCAGATTATTTTATTCTTTAATTGGAAATTGATTTACACACATTCAAAATTATGACACAAAACTAAAGTCACTTTATCCAATTAATGATTCCATCCCAAATTCTGTTGTATCTCGCAAGATCTTTTTTTAAATTAATTAGCTATGTTACCTTCTCTCTTTATGAATAGCATTTCCATGAACTCTTTCTTTTTTTATTTCTCTCATGATACAAAATTTTAACATCATCCCGACTAAAATTATGCCATGTGTAAGTCTATATTTTGTAAGGACCGAGTAATATCTTGCACTTCTATGAAAATTATTTTTGTGTTCATCTTTTCTTATTCTAAGTGACCTTCTTGTTTGTCCTATGTAAACATCACATTGTCTATACTTGAATTTGTAAATTACACGTTGTTTTACCAGTTTTTTATATTTGTCTTTACCCAATTTTACAATCAAGCTGCTCTTGAAAGGAACTATATATCGTATGTAAGCCGAATTTTCCTAACATTGATTCCAAGATACTTAAGATTTTTCCAGAATAGAGTAGGACAACCGTATTGAGCCTATTGTAATCTTGTATATTATTTTTGTTTCAACTATTGCCTTTACTCTTAATTTCAACAATTTTGATATGCATATGTTTGTCAATAAAAGAAAAAGGATAATGGTTGAGAAAAAGAATTTGCATAATTTAATACTCTTTTCACGGAATTTTTAAGGAGATAATTTAAGAGCTCTATCAATTAAATTCTTTACAACTCCTATTTTGTTTTGAATGGAATGATTTAAGCTAAAATTTAGTGTCCTTCCTGAACAAATAGTTTTTCTGTTCCAATCAGTGATAATATAATTTTCATCAGTTTTCATTGAGGTTAAATCAAGGAAATTCAATGTACCTTCTGTTTCAATTATTTCAACAGTAAACTGTTATCTTGGATGTATACTATTTAAAACATTAGGTATGGTATCTATATTTTGTGCATGTGAAGAAGATACAGAATCATTAACATATTTTGCATAAAAGTTTAATTC
This sequence comes from Melikaiella ostensackeni, assembly GCA_032362435.1. NCBI lineage: Eukaryota > Metazoa > Arthropoda > Insecta > Hymenoptera > Cynipidae > Melikaiella > Melikaiella ostensackeni. The sequence continues at coordinate 10,110 of JAUMHM010083601.1, forward strand.
AAAATTAATTTTGTTAAAACCTTCATTTTCGAAATCTTTCATCACAATTTCAGCAATAATTAGGGACAAGACTGAGTCTATCGGAGTTTCAAATTTTTGTTTATAGAAACTATCATTGAATTTAAAATAAAAAGAATTGAAAACATATTCAATAGCATCAAGAAATTATTTTTTCGCAATCTTAGTGTGAAGATTGATCGTATCCCATCTATTTTTCAATAGTAAGTTTAATTCTTTCATATGAAATGTTAGGAAACATGTCTATTAAGTCAAAGGAGAAAAAATGTGATTTATTGTTATTTTAACATTTTTAATTAATTTTAGAAAGGCGGCAATGTTTTTAATTCATCTTGCTGAAAAGGTAACTGATTCTTCGATAATTTTACTAAGAACTTCTTCTAATTTTCTCGTGGGTGAACCTATTGTCGAAATAATCGGTCGTAAAGGAATTTCTGCTTTATGAGTTTTGACCAGGCCATAGGCCAGAGATAGATTTGTGTGAATTGTGTCAATGTCGCACCTTTCGATATTGTTTTCTAAACATTTTTGAAGCCTTAATCTCTCTAGAATTTTAAACGTACCTTTTTGAATCATTTTTGCAGGATCATTTGGAATAACTGCAGAACTATATCATTCAAAATATGCATCATTTTTTGATTATAAACATCTTTTAATATTGCAACCATAATACTCCCTTATCAGTCTTAGTAATCAGTAATTCAGGATGACATCAAAAAAAAGTTTTGTTTCAAATAATCCTTCGTTTAATTCTTTTTCTAATAAGTTTTGTGGAGCACCATTATTAAAAAATCATTCGATAAACCCATAAATCTTGTTCTAAATTCTTGTACTTTGTTTTCTGGTAATTTTGAAATATTAGCTTCAATGTCTTTAATGATTTCAAAGAATTGATTATACTTTTTTCACTATATTTGTTACTGAAGCCTTCATCCTATCTTAAAGTGTTGATAACTTTTTGAGGAATCTATACGTTTGAAATATTTAAAAACCATGGATCAGATTGGTCTTGAAAAAGAGCTAAGTGAATATTCAGCGTCAATTTTTGTATATCGCCTTGAATATTGAGAATGTTTTCAAATTTTCGTTTATGGTTTTTATTATTCTTAAAGGATTTTTTATTTAATTCAGTTTCTTTTGCAAAGCATTTTTTTATGATGTAAATTGGTACTTGTTCATTTAAATTATCAAGAGTCTTCTTTACATTCTCATTTAGATTGTGTATTTGTGCACGGCAATCTTTTAGAACCAGATTCAAAATACTTGGTTTAGCTTGTGTGCACGTAACTTTCTCAAGAATGTACTATACGTATAAACAATCTCAAAATTCATACAATTTTTTTAATTATTTGTCAAATAAATGAAAATAGACCTAATGTAAATAACTCCGAGCTTTGAAGGAGAAATCTAAGTGTTCTGTAGAAAAAACTTGTTTATGTTGAGATTGCTTATTTAACAAATGTTATTTGGACTTTAGTGTTTTATCATTGGATCTATTTTCGTCGATTTTACAAATCACTCTAAAAATTGCTCAATTTCGAAGTGGACTGTCCATATTAAATATTCAGAAGTTAACTTAGTAGAGCCAGAAGATTAAAATATTATGCTATATTACCTATATATATATAGCTGCTCGACACCGAGGGAGTATTTCATACGTATTTTTGGTGCTGTAAAGAAAAAGATTTTGTACGTGGCAAAAACTCTTGTGGAAAACCTATTTTTTGATAAAAAAGAAGTAGTAGATTTGATTTTCTTAAAAATCAATATTCCATAAACATGTTGACGAACTATGGCGTCATCATTATTGTTGTGGTGCTTGGCTTGGCTGAGAATTTTGCATGGAGTAAGGACCCTGAAGTTCAGCTGGTAAATGTGGTAAGCTCCTTTATTTTTGTAATCAATGTCTTTTAATTTTACTCTCGACTTTTAAATTGATTTTCATTTTTTGAATTCTGCTAATTTGAACTGGTTTTTTTGCGTTTACATTTCCCTTAAAAAACTTTCATGACTTTTCATGATCAATTATACTTAAATTTTTAATCTTTACTGTTTACAAATTATAAATTATATTGGCTTCCGTTTACGGTACTGATAGTGAGAGAACTCTTTCGTGTCAAGTGATGGTTTTTCGGCTTTGGTGAAGGGAATAAGGTTGTGTGGACGCAGAGAGGGCAGTTAGTACGGAGATCAGGTGTAAAGGAATAAGGGTGAGTGAAAGTGAAGGTGTGAAGAGTGAAAATATGTTCAGTGACAAGGAAATTGGAGCGTGCAAATTTTTGAGCTTAGAAGTTGTCAGCAAGGTAAAAATAGTTCCTGGGTAAGGGGGGTAAGAGGTAGATGATCAAGGAGCGGGAAATGTCTGCATGCTAGGCAAGGTAGGATGCCGACGGTACGAAGACCACAATCTGTCACCAGCGGGCGATAGATACCGGATGAACGCACAGAACAGCAAGCATAAGAGGGGGCAGGGCTGATAGCGTGGTGAGTGGGGCGAAGGGTGACCTTGAGGAAAGAAATGTTAGCAGCTGTGAGGAGAGGTTCGAGACGCCGACCAGGGAGGGGATGGTAGCGACAAACAACCACGCACGGGGGGCGGGAGACATACAGCGTCTCAACCATATATTTAATACAGATAGAGGCGACAAGCCATAGGCCGCTCTGTAAGTGGAAACGTCCGTATCGACTTCGGTAGGGGGAATGAGAGACTGCGCGAGCGAGTGGGGAGATGAGACGAGAGTGGGGCAGCTGCTTTGTACCCTGCAGTACCCTGTGAACTCCTCGATATCTCTCTTCTCTCTCTGTAAATACCGGACGAAATCCGAGGAACGTTCCAGGAACTAGCCGCTGGGACTTTCGGAACGTTCCAGGCACGTGGCTGGGCCGCGTGAAATGTCCGCCCTCTTGGAACGTTCCAGCGGAACGTTCCAGCAACGTTCCACTGGAACTTGAAGGGGTCTTACCGTTATTGTTATTTTTAACAACAAATATCTCGTAAACCGTAAGAGATAGGTAAAAATGGATGTCATTTTTGA
>JAUMHM010083602.1:0-13162 GCA_032362435.1 Melikaiella ostensackeni
TTGGTTTTTTTTTGGTATGTTGTTCAGACGAAAGCCCTCACCTCCCCTATTTTACATTGAAAATGTTTTTTTTGGGGAGATATATTCAACAATAAAAAAATAGGATGAAAAGATATAGGAATATAGAGAAAGGGAAGCAGAATGAGAAGAATAAGAAGGAATGAGTGACTGATGCGGCATCAGTTGTAGTGGAAATGGAATTGGAAGCTGCTAGTTTTTTGGAATTTTCTCCCGCTTATCACCTTTCACCTTCACGACTGGAAACAATAATCAATAAGTCGCTAAAAGCTCCGCCCTCATTTTTAACCTAGCGCTTCTTTTTAAATAGCTCTCAGGACAATTATCGATAATTCAAGACAACGAATAATAGTGCTTATTGAAGAACATAATATATTACCCGCACGACAAGATCTATGTGAAAGAGAATTTGCCAACAATCCCGATGCTCCCTTTGAAAAGGCTTTGATGACCTAAATAGGACCTTCTGATCCAATTAACGATCCTTATCAAAGACACAGCAGTCCATCGATCAAACCCATGCTTCATGGAAAAGACGCCCACTATCCACAATATACCAATTACTCAAATCATAGAAAGGAAATTTATTGAAATGATGTTTTGAATCAGAAGTTCTATCTTTCTTCAAAATGATCGTGAGATAAGAGTCGCGACGGTGACAGATATACAGTCAGAACCAGAGACAGAAAACAAGAGAAAAAGAGAGACAGAATCAGTATCGGAGGCGGACACAAAGACATAAACATGTGCAGCAAGAAAGACTGAGACGGAGAGAGAAACTAAGACAAAAATAGAAACACAGAAGTAGAAAGAAGGGCATAAACGTACCTGGAGATAAGGAAAAAAACAGAGACAGAAGAGGAGACAGAGACGGATACAAAAGACAGAAAAAGGAATAGACACAAAAAGAGGGACACAAAAATATGCAAAAAGGAGAAACAGAATCAGTATCAAATACGGAGATAACGACGAAGACGAATTCAAAGACAGAAGCATATATCAGAATCAGAGGCAGAAGGAAAGAGAGAAGCAGACATGGAGATTGAGATAAAGGCAAAGACAAAGACGAAAACAGGGACAGAATCAGTGATGGAGGTGGAGATAGAGACAGAGTTTGATATAAAAATAGCAACAAAGAAAGAAGCATATACAAAAGTAGAGATGGAGACGGAACAAGATAGAACAAGACACAGAAACAGATATCGGACAAAGAAACAGAAGTAGTGGCGTAGGCAAAGACAAAGACGCATATAAGAATGGAAACGTATACAGAAGCAGAGACAGAAAAAAAGATGGAGACGGATACAAGGACAGAAAACGGGATGGACATAATCAAGGACAGAAAAAAATATAAAAAACAGGAACGGAATTAGTATCGGACACAAAGATAAGGATGGAGATGAATACAAAAACAGATATCAGAATCCGAGCCAGAAATAGAAACAGATATAGAAGCTGAGATGAAGATGGAGGCAAAGACAAAGCCAGAAACAGAGTTGAAAATGGATATCGGATGAAGAGACAGATGTAGAAATGGACGTGGATTTAAGACAGAAGCATAGACATCAACAAAGACAGAAGCTGAGATAGAAACTTAGGGAAAAAAATAGAAGTAGATTCTTGGGTAAAGATGAAGAAGGATGCGAGAACAGAAAAACTGATAGAGACATAAATGGAGACAGAAAAAATGCAAGAAACAGAAACGGCATCTGTGTCGGAGACGGAAACGAAGACGGAGACGAGTACAAAGACAGAAAGAGATATCAAAATCAGAGACGAAAACAGAAACTCAGACAGAAGCAGCAACGGAGACAGAAGGAGAAAGGAAACTGTAATAGAATTATAGCAACAAGGACAGAAATAGGGAGAGAAACTGCAGAGAAAGATGCAGAATTAGAATCGGAGGTAAAGACGAAGACGAATACGGTAACGGAAGGGGGAATCAGGACATAATCAGAGACTGAAAACAAACAAAAAAAAAAGAAAAAGAATCAGTGGCGGAGACGGCGGCAGAGACAAGTACGGACTTTGATACAGAGACAGCAACAAAGAAAGGAACATATGGTATAAGCAAAAACGAAGATGGATACAAAGACAGAAACGGAGATAGAATCTCCATGTTCGAACCTGCAGTAAAAGGTTTCATGTCTTCTTCCTCGTTCTGGTCTTCTGATTTTTTTTATACACATAATTATATCTTTTGCCGTTAATTTCGTTTCTGAAACAGAAGACGCACTTGTTTGCAGCGGAGTGGAATTGCATGCAGGATCTACGGAGGAATTAGCGTATGTTGGTGAGATATGTCAAATTGAATAGGGATTGTTTCCAAACCAGTGTAGGAATGACTCTACTTTTCTTCCTATAAAAGTGTCGCAAATATTTGGTCTTGATTGAGAACGCAGCCTATGCACCTACTGCAAATTATAGGAGAGGAGGGGGAATAAGGTAGGAATAAAGGGTTTCAAAAAGATTACAGAAAATTAACTTCGCACAGTTAAAGAATAAAAATCATACGAATTATACTGACAAGGGGAAGGCCTCCTCAGCGACATTAGATTTTTAATGAGACTATCATCAATCGATAGTACGTCAAAAATAGTCAGACACGTGTCCCGGCTTCTTTGTAAATGAGCCCTTCTTTAAGAATCATGAGCGTTTGAAAATCACGGTTGCCGCGGCTGCTAGAGGTCCACCAAGCGCTGCGGTTCAACGGTGAAGGGCCTGCCTAGCGACCACGCTGCCGCTGGTTCAAATCTTCTTGTCAACATTCTTACATTTTTTTTCATATTTTTCGCATTGTAAATATGTCGAATAATCATTTTTTGATGCTCCTCCGGTGAGAAAATTTTTTTGCTCAAGAACAGTTAAATTATTGGGAAATTAATATCATGCATGAGAATCGACAAAAGGGCAGCTGGCCCGACTCTCTCCCCTCTTCCATAAATCGCGACAATATTTCAAAAATTTTCAAAAAAAAATTTAAAGAAAAAAAAATTTAAAAAGTTCGAAACTGGATTCAGAAAAAGCAGAATAAGTACGCACACTTATTTTTTCCGAATTCAACCGCAGATGTCCCTTTTACGCAATAAAATTTGACACGTTGCCTCTGATTTGTATAACATTTCTGCATGATATTCATTGCTGAATAATTTAACTATTTAAAAAATAATTGATCGCCGGGGGATCGTGAAAATATTATTATTTGACATGCTTACAATGCGAAAAATGAAAAAAAATTTTTTTTTAAAGTCGACAGAAATATTTGAACCAGCGGCACCGTGGTCGCTAGGCAGGCCCTTTATCGCTGCACCAGCGGCGCTTGGTGAAAGTAACCGCTTACGACTCGATGGATCTTGGCAGCCGCGGCGACCGTGATTTTCAAACGCTCATAATTTTCGAACAAGGGCCTACTTACAAAGAAACCGGGACACGTGTCTAATTATTTTTGACAGACTATCGATTGATGATAGTCTCATCAAAAAGTCAATGTTGCATAGAAGGCCTTCCCCTTGTAAGAGGATTATTCCATTTTGTACGGAAACTGCGAATTCCAGAAATTCAAAATTTACGCAGTTTTTAACTGCGTGGAAACATACTTTATGCTTTAGTCTCTGAGATTAGGATTATCGTGGTAGAAGTCTTGGATATGAATAACTGTGTATTTCAAGTATTTTGACTGATGTTTCGGGTGGAGAAACGAACATGTCCATTTTCCCGTGTCGAGTGGAACGCACGTTTGTATTCTTTGAAACAAAGAAGCCACTTTTTTCATTTGCATACTTCGTGAGAATACATTATTTTCGTGCTACATTTAAAGTTCAGAAATTTTATATCCTTTAATTCTAAAGTGGTGAAGTGGAATAAATGTAACCCCACTAAAGTATACGGTACCTAATAATTCAGGGAATAATAATCAATTGTAACCCGTGTAGAAATCGAATCACGGATCTGACCAGAGCCCGATTAAGAAATTTTGCTCCAGGCGAGAAATTATTAACTAGATTCGACTTTTGAACTTCATCGCCAAGGATACGGTGAAATTCGAAATTCAAATCAAATCAAAGAATTCTCGCCTGGAGATTGGAGAAAACTTTTAGGCCTTGTAATTAAAATTTCCTGGCAGTCGCTCAAACCACGTGGTGATTTGAGGTTAGCAAGGAAGATGAGATTGAATGTATTTACAGCACTATATGCTCTATTTCAAGATAATTATTATCCGTGCACTAAGTTCTTCACTTGGGTTTCCAAACTGATTACTGAAATAAGGTGGATTTTAATCACAGATCACGATTTTATTTGTAGATTACGAGGAGATGGTGTGAATGCATTTTCGTTTGAGGTGAAAAACTGAAACTCACTTGAACTTACTAAGTGGCAACGCAGACGCAGAAGGAGCGAAACACGTCTGTAAGTTTGAAAGTGTACAGTCTGAAAACTGTCTGTCATTCGAGAAAATTATAAACAATGTAACGATTCTGCTACTAAACGTTGAAGAAGTGATAAAAGTTTTATTGAATAAGGTGAAACACTAGAAAAAATGTCATGTTGTTTGTTTGGAGAATTTAAAAAAGCTAATTTCTGTTTTGCTGACCTAATAAATTTTCAGAATACACCGGCAGGCTTCCGACCGGTTTTCGACCATGAAACTTAGCCAGGGATAGCCCGGCCGAGATCCGACATGAAACCTTCTTGTAGTACGGCCAACCGGGCAATTTTAGCATGAAAATTTACGAATATGAAGTTCAAATATTTGAAGAGTAAGATAAGAATAAGTGATTTCGCCGAGAAGATGAACCTCATGGGTGAAAGAAGGTCAAAACTGTGAATTTGTTTACGGAAAAGTTTAAAAACGATGATAATTATGCAATTAAATGGCAATGCATTGTGTCAGAATATTATTCTTCAGATGCAACGAAATTAATTGTTAGAAATGTTAGCAACGGAATATTCGTAACAGTGACAGTTGTTATTGAAAGACAATCTATTGTCACAAAATATTATTCTAAGGATGAAATGAAATGATCTCGCTGTATAGAAAAATATTCCATGTTCAAGAACTTGAAAAAAGTGAATTAGTTTATGTGTATCATCGGGAAATCTGCTCAAGATATTCGCTATAATAACAAGTAGCACGATTCCTATAACATCTCTCAAAGGATTGAAGAAACAACCTCCGAACATAAATCTTGAAACTTGTCTTGATGGAAGTGTTCACTAAGCACATGTCAAAATAATTCCAAATGCCAATAGTTTCATTCAAAATGTGTATTTGTTGATAAGTAATTTGGTGAAATCTTCCCAGGAGAGGTTGAAAAATTTGTAGGCATTCTGCCGTTTAACTGCCCGGTCTTGCAAGGTTTTTCCGACTGTTCGGGTCCACTGTCCACGATCGATGTCAGATTAGGCCAGGAAATGTTCGCTTTGTTGCAAAAAACTTTGTGGGCCTTTGTGGTCGAAGCCGGAAAATGTTGACTCGGGAGATACTGGTGCTTTAATTGCCTGGATTTATAACCTGAGGTCTTTGACTGATAAGGCGGTCGGCAGCAAGAGGGTAGCGGGCGGCAGGGCCTTTCGTGTTCATGTTGTCTTCCATCGGAATGGTGCTAGGTTTGGGCGCCACCAGATTTATATTTGTGTTACTTTCGATTATGACTGGCGTTTGACGAGTGGATACGATTCTCTCAATTGGTGTTTTCTGCTTCGGCAAGTGCAAAACCTTCTACCAAAATTTGTAGAGCCCCACGTATTGGGCCGCCAATTGATACAAGGGTGTATATCTGACTCAATCTTATTATTGGGAGATTAGGGTGGAAAAGGTCGTAGCGCAGTAGGTGAGGGAGATGGTGGATCCACAGAAAAGAAAAAAGGAGGGCGGGGCCCTATATAGAGTGCCAGAAGGTGATGAGGTAGAAGTTGAGTGGTTTATCACTTTTTTTTTATAAAAAGAAAATTGTGAGAGTTAAATCATTCAAAACTTCAAAAAAAGAAACAAAAACAAAAATTTTAAGCCAAACAATGCACGATAAGAAAAAAAGTCCGGAAAAGAATAATATTTCTTCTTGAAAGCCCTACAAGATCTTCATGACAACTTTATGAATTTTCTTGAAAAATCAAAAACTCAAATTTTGAGCCAAATAACGCGGAATACGAAAGAAAGTTGAATTATCAAAATTGTTTCTTTTACAAAGACCTGTAAAGTTGCCCATAGACTTTCCTTCATAGGACCAATCTTGAATCAGGATAATTTTTTTAATCGTCTCTTTAACTATTTATTTGTATATATTATACGGTGAGCGCAGAAAATCGATCGCTAAGCGCGAATATTATGATGAGAATGTATTCCTTGAGGCCGATAGAGCCGATATTCGTTTCCCGTATAATGATCTTTTATAATGAATTTCCTATAATCCCTGGAATTCTTTGCATTCCCATGCAATTTTGTAATCTTGCAATCTAGTGTACACCAAGAATGTGAGTGAGCAACCCTTTGTATAACTCTTCCCGCAATTCTTCTAACATATTTTGCGGAATTTACATTGATTCTTTAAATAAATTTTAACTTGGCTCTAACTACACTGTATAATTTTCTCAGATGAAAAATAGGATTTCTGTGGAACAAAAGAGTTTATGTAAATTCTGAGATCACCTTAAACGAATTTTGTTTCTAAATTTCTTTCCTTGAACTGATTTATGGAATGCAAATATTTCAGAAGAACAAGCTTGGCGCTTATGATCCACAAGATAGCGACTAGAGTACATATGCTCTCATGAACTACCAGAACATTTATGAGTTTTTCTGTTAAACAATCACTTCTTTAATACATTAATCAGGTTTCCTCTACTTGGGAAAAATGAGGGCCGTGTATACGCTGGCCTTTACCTTGGTGGCGACTTTTTCTGTCATGTCAATGCGATAGTCTATTGAATAAATTTCAATTTCACATCTTCAAGATAAAATAATTTTTAATTTCGAATCTTCAATCTTTCTCGTAGGCTCTACTTTTTTTTTGGAACTGTTTTTCGTACTGATATCACAAGAAACAATTTCACATGCCTCTGGAAAAAAAATTAATTAAATGTTGAATAAATTCGGAAAAAAACGAGAATTGAAATTTCGAGACATATTTTGCTATTTTGTACTTTTTTCAAAAGGCCAAGATTCACTTAAAATCACACATTAGATATTTTTTCGGTGGTTATTCAGATAGATCATTTACTAAACTAAAATTTTTTGATAGATTTATATACAGAGTGTCCCAGAACTAAGTGTCCGGACTTATATGGCTGTATAAAAAAAAATAAACCGAAACTTCCTTTGGCAAAAATGTATTAAAGTTTTAGCTTTTGAGTTATGAAATGATTAGGCTGGACAAATTAGGAGCGCCGCATAGCACAGCACCGTGTCGAACATGTGTAGGACATCATGTACTATCAATGTGTTGTATGTCACACATACGTTATAGGTTTTGAACTTGAAGTGTTTTAAATCGTTTTTTTCAAAATTTAATTTGCATTAGGTCGATATTCATAGAAAAGTTGTTAAATTGTTATATAATTGTTGAAAAGTATGTATGAAACCATTAATTCTTTCGATTATTCATAGGGTTTGGTTTTTCGATAGGATTGATACAGAAATCTTTACTAAGTGGTTCAAATGGTTTATGAGACAGACATTCTTCGAGATCTTGAAGCTTACAATGACCCAGAAAATGCACAGTTTGATGACGTAGACAAACTTCTAAACCAGAGCGAGTTAGTCGAAACTATCAATGCTGAATTAGATTTGGTGATGAGCTTATTAATTTTGAATATTTTTTACGTTTGTTCTAATTAGTGATTCGCTATCATAGGTATCAAAAATATAGACATTGTATTAAACGTATTATTATTGCATGCTCAGTATGGCACTAGCTACTCTGTTTGCAAAATCTCTTACTTTTCGCCCTAAAAGTAATTTATATTTTGTTGACTCTGGATAAAATTATTTATGTTGTTCAATTTTCCTGGACTTCATGCAAAAATCGAAAAACTAAGAACAATCACACTCAAGCATTACCCTCAGCACAAAACGAATTAGGAGTCCAAGTTCCGATTCAACATGTTCAGTGCATGCAGCCAATTCGACTTCAGAAGGAATTCAAGAATGTAAGTTCATCTCTGCTGTCTTGTCAACCAGAGCAGATGTTCCCTCCACTTCACAATCGAGTGCAGCCCATCACAGGCACGCAAATGATATCTCCAACGGAGGTCTACCCAGTGCCAATACAAGCGCAAAGTCGACGATCAGTAAAAATATTCAATCCATGGAAAATGCTGATGCAGCTCAGCACATCTACTGGAATTTATCATCCAACAACGATCGCACCAGTGCACAGACCAGTACTGCCCGATAAGACCTCGCAACTAGTATTTTCGGCAACGATTCCACCATTACACGACTCAGCAGTACTTATGAATACTATACTGGAATAAGCATTCGAGCGGTGCCAATGCAAGTGCAAAGTCGACAACCAGCAGAAATATGCGCACTAAGCAAGATGCAAATGCAGCTCGGCAAATCCACTCCAATTATTTCTCCAGCAACGATGCGACCAGTGCATAGGCTTGTACTGCCCGATAAACCCTCGCAATTGGTAGCTTCAGCAACAATTCGATCAGTACATGAGTCATCAGCGCGAATGTTTACTGAAGTAAGCATTCCACGGGGGGCAGTGCAAGCGCAACATCAATTACTAGCAGAAATGTTTGCTCTAAGAGGTATCCGACCAGTACATAAAAATCTGTTATCTTGACACAAAGGATTTGTCTATATTTGAAGATAATTTTTTCCTATATTTAAACATTCTTTTTTACCCTCTACCTCAGTTCGCATTACACTTTCACGCTAGAAGAATGAGAATTATTTTTATAACTAGTACTAATATACTATAATATTAACGTGCTAATTTATCACATTAGGGTACTACAAAGCAATCTTAAAAAGACTTGCTGTGATTAGTTCCAAAGTTTAATTCGTAAGCATATGAGTATGGTAGTCGTCAAAAAAGTAACTGTTGTTCTGTTATTCAAATTGCTAATTGATCCCCAAGCTTCTATGTGTTCAAGTACACTGCAAGTCCCTAATAAGTCAGTCTGCAATGTGTCATTCCGACAATTTCGTTTGAGAATCAGGGGTCCAAGGAGTACAGAGAGCAGCACTCCAAGCCCAGCAAACTCGTCCAATACCGTACTGACAGAGCAGGCAATATCCCAAGCGCATAATTTCGTCAGTTCGCACGGTCCGCACTCCGCTTCATTCGCTTTCAGTCACTTTCAAAGAAATTCAATAAATGTTTCCCACTGCGAACGAAAATCACATAGAAATCGTTCATACGGCCCTTATTGTTGACATTGGAGTCGGTCCGCCATATGTCCAAGGCCATTTTAGACAAGGACCAAAACTGGACTTTTGTGGGACTTGCAGTGTATTTTCATCATAACAAATATTAATATAGACGATTAAACTCATTACATTAAGTTCCCACGTAGCTTTCTTAAGAAGATATTCTGTGATCAGTTTGAATATTTGAATGTTAAGTTCGTAAATATAACGCTGCACTGAAAGTACCTAAGGCTTACATGAAAAATGTAGAAATTTCAATAAATTTGATTATATTTCTAATGATTATTCAAATTCTTATTTCACATGTGTGTGTGTGCAGAACGCATTCCATTATAATTTTAAGGTCAAGAATCAAAATTCTCTAAAATTTTTCTGCAAAATATATGAAAGATATATATTTATTATTATATATCTTATACGTAACACCTAATTCTTTAAAATAATATATAATAAGTCATTTGATGAGGTGGCTGATAAATAAAAATGTTCATAGAATATATATAACGACTTACTTTCAAGCAGTGAATTGCAGATTTTAAGCAGTGACGTGAAAAAGGCAACTATGCTCATCTTGCCCCACCCTACCATATAAACTTTCGAAATTTATGAATAATTATGATTTTTGACAGTTTATTAGTATACGTCAGTTGCACCTCTCACAAAAATGTTTCACTACTTGAAACTACATGAAGTTGTTCCCCTTGCATAGAAATGCTTTATCGCTCACTTTCAAGTTATTAATTTTGCACTTTAGATTAAAATAATTTATCTTGTAACTCGTGATGCACAATTGGAAAATTGATTATTTCCAACGACTGAGTTTCAAGATCCTAAAATAAGAATGTTTCAATTTTCAGGGTTTCCTAGCCCCGGGCAAAAACCCTTATGAACTCGACAGGATATCTGTCCGTCGTATGAAAAGGGGTAGTAGGAGCGAATAAGGAAAAGTGCGGGAAAGTGAGGTGAAGTGTGAGGGGGAAAGAAGAACATTTGACCGACTTCAACAATGACTTAATAGTCTACAAAACACTTTTTTAGGCGCCTGCCGCCTACTTTTACTGATTTTAAAACGAAGTTTGGAATTGTTTAATTTCACAGGCCCACAAAAAAAAGTATCCTGTACTTTTGACCAGAAAGGTCTTTTCATACGTATTTGGCATCGCTGAATTCGAATCCCGATTCAGATTTAGGGGTTTCCCAGTTAGTTTTCAAGAAAAAAGCGAAAAGAATGACTTCTTATATATTTTTTTATGGTTTTTTCTAACAGAAAAAAACGAAGAATAATAAAAAAGATCTGACCCCAAATTCGAATTATCCAGATCAAAAAACGTCGACGAACGTATTTCTGTTTTTTTTTTTCACGAAATTTTGCCCTTGCAAGGTATGGAAAACTGTGAAAAACTATAGCTACTGCAAATACGATGGGCTGAGTGGTTGAAATGGAATTTGTTTATGTGTATGTACATATATTTATACAAATATTTCTATTCGTAGATGAGTACATGCTGACCTACCAAGAAAAATAACCCTGAACTGGATAGAACTTCCAATGTCATTTGACGGTCAAAGCAAATATTTAATTGAAAACAAATTTTTCTATTCAGGAACTTTAAAGAAGCGTAATTTCTCGTTCGAAATCATATTTCATTGTTTTTCATTGCGATCTGAACATCGTCAAATGAAAAACTACACTGAAGCCTAAATAACATAGCTACTGAGACTCCAAAGAGCTGATTCGTTCAATTGAAATTTGTGTATGTGTATATACATATATGTATCGTATTTTCATATTTTTCGTGTATGAATCTATTATGATCTACCAAGAACGATAACCTAGACCTTGATAGAACTTTCAAGGTCACTTGAAGGACAAATTGAATTTATCTTAAACATTCTAAAACTTAATACTATTTGTGAGAGTTTTGCCTTCAGCTCAAGCATGGCTAGAATTTGACAGATCGATCATGATTGTTACTTTCATTTGACACGTGTCGTGCCAAGGTGTTAGTGATACTTCATACAGGTATTGGTACTTGTTTTTGGTACTGTCAGAAGCCTGCTGCTACTAAGTGTTGGCCACGATGACAACTGCCCTGAAAGTGGGATGTGTAGAATGATTTGTTTGGTCCAGCCTTCCGTAGTATCGAAGCCAGCGAAGTCGCGCTGTCCTGCAGGGGAGTGCTAGGATGTGAGAATGATGCCGTACTGTGTCCGAAGACTAGTTTTCATTGTCTTCGTCAATGTCCTCGTTACCTCCTACTTTTGTCAAACAATAAAAGCAATCCTCTTTGTCGCATGGTGCTTTCCATATTGTTGATGTTTGAAACTGGAGTTTAGTCTTGTCCTAATTTGTTTCGTAACGATTGATCATAATGTAACACGAGCCACAGATGACATGAGGAACCCATTTTCTATTTGGTTGTGAAATTCCAATATTGAAACATGTCCTGTATAAATTGCTTATTCTTCCTGTTATGTTTCTTTTGTTTTCCCAACGTATTCTGCAAAAATGTAAAAAAAAGTCATTCAGATTCCCAAGGCATTTGTGGGAATATCGATTACTGGATGTGCCAGCACAGTTTATTGAAGGTTGAAAGTCGTTGTTCTCCATAATATTATATAGAAACCCGCACTCTAGTAATCCTCAGCCGTTCGCAGGTGAGTCAGGCATCCCAGAGGTGATAAATGTCATACCTCCCGAGGCCTAAGTATAACAGCTTTCCGACTTTGACGAGGACAATGTCAACTCGTCGTCAAACACACTACGGCATCATTCTCACATCCTAGCGCTTCCCTGCAGGAAAGCGCGCCTTCGCTGGCTTCGATATTCGGGATGCTGGACGAAACAAATCATTCTACACATCCCATTTTCAGGGCAGTTGTCATCGTGGCCAACACTTCGTAGCAGCAGGTTTCTGACGGTACCAAAAATAAGTAAAAAGTACCTGTATGAGATATCACTCACACCTTGGCACAACACGTGTCAAATGAATGTAACGATCATTATCGATCTGTCAAATTCTAAGCATGCTTGAGCTGAAGGCGAAACTCCCACAAATAGTATTAAGTTTGAGAATGTGTAAGATACATTCAATTTGATCTTCAAGTGACCTTGAAAGTTATACCGAAGTCTAGGTTATTGTTCTTGGTGGATCAGAATACATTCATCGATGAAAAATATAAATATCCGATACATACATGTATACACACATACACAAATTTCAATTGAACGAATCAGCTCTTTGCAACCTTAGTAGCTATGTTGTTTAGGCTACAGTGTTGTTTTTTATTCGGCGATGTTCAGGTCTCAATGGAAAACAATGAAATATGATTTCGAATGAAAAATTTACACTTCTTTCGAATTCCTAAATAAAAAAATTTGTTTTCAATTATGTATTTGCCTTAACCGTCAAATGACCTTGAATGTTCTATCTAGTTCAAGGTTATTGTTCTTGGTAGGCTACCATGTACTTATCTACAGAGAATAGAAATATTTATATAAATATATGTACATACACATAAACGAATTCCATTTCAACCACTCATCCCATCGTATTTGCAGTAGCTATGGTTTTTTACAGTTTTCAATGTCCTGCAAGGGCAAAATTTCGTGAAAAAAAAACAGAAATAGCCTTAATGATTCAGCAATTCTGAATTGAAATGCTCCCGAATCGATATTAGTTTCAAATTCGTAAGGGATGTTGATGTTCGTTATTGGCTTTAGGGTCAGGTGAAATTGAATACAAATTAAATTGTTTCAAA
>JAUMHM010083603.1:0-13160 GCA_032362435.1 Melikaiella ostensackeni
TCTGGACATTTGTATTAAAATATTAGCTTAATATTGCAATATTAATAATGTACCTGTGAAATTTTTCTTCAACATTTTTTGGTAGGAGGCATAGTTTGTTTTTTACATTTTCATCTCAATGAGAAAGCATTGCTTTTATGTGAAAATTGCCTTTCGCGGATTTTATTAAAATTTTTATCTTTCGAGACCCCCTGAATCCGAAAAAGAGGTTTTACGATGGTGTCTGCTTGCATGTTGTTGTCGTTATTGTCGCCTGTATACTGGATAATTCTTGAAAGAATTGTCGAATTGGATTGTGCTTTGGCATACATTATAAGGGACCAAAAATAAAGGCCGAGTTCGTTAACCAGCCTATTTTAACCAACGGTTCTGGTTTTAACCACCGAAAAAAAATACAAAAAATCAAAAATCCTATTTTGCGATAAAAATATGAATGATACGAAAAAAATGAACTCATAAAAAATTATTTATTCAAAGCGGATCTACACATTTTTTCTTGACTTATTTTTGATAAGATGCGTAGTTTTTGTATTAATCGTGAACAATGAAATTCAAAATTAAAAAATTGAATTTTTAGAAAAACGATATATGATATAATTGAATATTTGATAACAAAAATATTCATCTGAAAAAGGTCTACAAATTTCTTCCTGACGATTTTTTGATAAAGTGCGTACTTTTTGTTTTAATCGTGATAAATAAGACTAAAAAAAAAAATAATAATTTTTGGAAAAACGACACGAGTTATAAAAAAATGTTTCATGATAAAATTATTTCTTACGATCATGTTTTGATATAACGCGTGCTTTTATTTTCAATAAAAAAAAAGTAACACTAAAAATAAATAAGTACATTTTTGGAAATACGACACAAGATACAATAAAATGTTACGCGGCAAAATTATGCACATAGAAAAGTTCTGAAAACTTCTACCTGACCATTTGTTGATAAAATGCATAATCATTGTTTTAATCGTGAAAAACCATTAGCAAAAAATTTTAGTTAATGAAAAAACGACACAAGAACAATAAAATGTTTAACGACAAAATTTTTTGCCTAAAACAGTTTTCAGGGTAGCCACTTGAGATTCTTTGAACTTGAAAATTGTTGAAGTTCTATATTTTTAATTTTAGGGACCAAAAAAAGCTCGAGTTCGTTAACCAGCCTTTTTTTACTAACGGTTCTGCGTTAAAAAAATACTAAATATAAAAAATTTCAATTCGCGGTCAAACTACGCAACATACGAAAAAAAAATAATAGACAAAAATTGTTCACACAAAGAGATCTACAAATTTGCTACTATTTATCTTTTGATAAGACGCGTAGTTTTTGTTTTAATCGTAAAAAATAACATTAAAAATAAAAAAATATAATTTTTTTGGAAAAGTGACACAAAATACAATAAAATGTTGAATAACAAAATTGTTCGCCCAAATTATATCTACAAATTTGCTTTGGATAATTTTTTGATGAGACGCATAGTGTTTGTTTTCATCTTGAAAAACAACATGAAAAATAAATAAATAAATATTTTGGAAAAATGACACAAGATAGAAATAAAGTGTTGAACAGCAAAATTTTTCGTCTAGAACAGATCTCAGGGTGGCCACTCGAGACTCTTTGAAATTGAAAGATGTTGAAGCTCTATATTTTTAATGTCATTAATGTTAACGCCTTGACAATTATATAAAATAAATTTATACAGTCTCCACATCAAGAGTATTTAGAATTGCGCCATTCCAAAGTAAAAGCCATCAAAATCTAAACCATTTTCATTTCAAAGTCTTTGTTATAAGCCACAGCTCAAAAATGATAACCACCGAGCGAATATTGAATTCATTTCCGTTGAGCGCCGTTTGGAAATTCGTTTTCGAATTTTCGAGCGAGGATCGAAGAGTCAAATTCTATATTCCTCGGTACTACAGGTATGAGTTTGCTTACAACTGCTTCTACGATTTATTTTTCATAGGAACTTTTACCTTAAATCTGGCGACCATCTGCTTTGAACGGCGAGGTTTTGCTCGCCAAAACATCTACCTGACATAGGTGTGTCCAGGAAAATTAAATAATGAATACTTAAGTAGGAGGACCACCTTGTCATATATAGGTGATAAGGAGACAGGTAGATTTGCCTCAATTCGGGTGAAAAATAAGAGAGGCCGTCCAAGGCTCAGGTCGAACACTGACCGTTGGCTCAATTCGGGTACACTGCTCTGTTCGTGACTCAGGAAACATTCTAAGCTGTATCCTTCATCTTTTTCTTTTCGTCTTTTTTCGGTCCTCTCACTCTCACTTCAAAAACTCAAATAAATTGATCTTTTTCGGTCTCCATGAGCCTGTCGAATTTTCCTATTTCTTGTTTATTCCTCAAACTCTGATCAAGTTTGAAGGATATTTTGAAGTTGAAAAACTTTGATTAATTAGGAAATAGGCGAATGGATGTTGAAAGAAAATATGTAACAAATTCCAATTTATTAGTCTTGAATGAAAAAATCTAAACTAAACTGTTGACGGGGATTACTCTAGTTTCCGTTTCATATTTCAGATATACATAGACATACATTAGGCATACATTTTCAATTAGGGTATTCTGATTATTTATGCACGTATATGACTTAGAATTAATCAAATATGTTTTAATGTGCGGATTTTCGATGGAGATAGTTTTATATGTTTTGTATTCCATTTTTCCTCTAGCAAAATTTAATAGTTTGTGATTTTTATCACTGTATTGATATTTTTACTTCAACTGTTTTGATTCATTATAAAATTTCAATTTAATTTAATTTTTCATTTTTAAGTTCAATTTTTATCATAGGATTTTAGTTAGATTCAGGCGCTCGACGCTCGGAAAGGCGGTGGGAGCCTTTCCCACCACACGGTATTTTCTCTTTTCTTCTCGTAGCTGGCCAATCAGCGGCCTGGGCCCCACCCACCCTTCGAGCGGACAGCGTCCTGCACCGGGGTCTGCTTGCGTGCGATCGACAACAAGAGAGTTGATCTTCGACTTCTAAACCAGCCGGTTGAGCTTTCCTCTCTGCGCTACTACACCATGTATTAGTTCAAATAAAAACGCAGTACTTTCTCAAAGTAAGAGCATTATTTCTACGACCTAGACCCCTATCCAGAGCTTCGCTATCATCGAAGGATTCTAGTCTCTCTACAGATCGAAGCGCTTTCTCCAATGTCAGGGCAAGATGTTCACCACGGCTACGGACAATGTAACTCGGGGATAACCAAAACGGCTTAGTTTAAACGCGTATCGAGAATGTCGTGCCCAGGATTCGGTTACCCTATTTGCTTCTGTCGGTTTTCCTCAACGCCTTAACGTTGGATCGCCCTGTCAACCCTTGTCATTGCGCACAATTCTGGGACGAGAACCACGCCCCCCACCGTAAAACGAAAACTTATTGATCAAGGGGCTCGGCAACGCGGCCGTCTTCATGAGGAAAAGGCCGTCGCCGCCGCCCTCGCCCCTGAGAAGTCTGTCGCGCACCTGGAGACATCCCAACATCCCTCGCCTCATACCTCGAAGGTACCAGCGCAGAATCCACCATCGGTTCCCGGTTTACCTTCTCTCTCCCTCTTGATTCAATCAGTAAGACCTTGCCACCCCGTGTCGGTCCCAAAACTGATTTTCAGTCTCATGAAGGCATTACCGTCTCCCATGGTACTATTCGCTGAAGACGAGGACATTCTCGACATCCCAACCGGAAGCTCCCCGGAGAAGTTCCCACGCTCCCCTGCACGGGTCCCGAATCATAATCGACGTATTCTTTTTCAAAACTCTTCTCCCCCCCTGCCTGTGCCCCATTTGATCCTCAAATCATCTCGGACGTCAATAAAGTCCATTGAACTCGACCTGGAGATTTCAACTGAGTTTGGAAACGGTCCCATTGTTCCTCCCTGATGATTCGCTCGTCTACCACATCTTGCCGCGGCCCGGGTAGGCCACCTACCCGAAGTATGTCCACCAGTCAAAATCCTGTTTCGGGGTGCGAACCACAAAACCCGGTGGCGCCCAACAATGATCACGCGGAAACCGAATTTCGAGAGGCAGCTGCCTTCCCACCGGCTCCTTACGAGCCATCTTCATACTCGCCAGCCAATAGGCGATTCCGACAAAACGTTTCAGTAGCGACAAGGTCTCCAAGAAGTCACTCTCTACCTGAGAGGTCGGGAAACAATCCACACGGTGATGTTCAGGAAAATCTTCATGTTAGCTTTGATGCAACTCCTGAAGCTGGACCCAACCACAGACCGGATCCAGTGCCTTATGTCTCAAACGTCTCCACATCCAGCCGCAGACCGCATCTAGTGCCTTTCGTTCCAAACGTTCCCGCAATAGAAACGACCCACAGTCGCGTGAGAACCTCTTCGAATCCATCCTCGGCTGCTGGACCGGGAATCCCAGAACATTTCACAATGGCGAGAAATGCGTCCATCATCGATTGGCGCGCCTTCATTTGCGCCTTC
Organism: Melikaiella ostensackeni; assembly: GCA_032362435.1. NCBI lineage: Eukaryota > Metazoa > Arthropoda > Insecta > Hymenoptera > Cynipidae > Melikaiella > Melikaiella ostensackeni. Next base: position 4,477 of record JAUMHM010083603.1, read on the forward strand.
CGCACCCCAGAGATTCCACTACCCACTTTCGTCGGAGCCGATCACGAGAACCCTAAAGTAATCCTCACCGAATGTGAGGCCTTCTTCAATAAATCTGCCATTGAACCAGCTATGTGGACGCCAATGGTCACGAAGACTCTTACGGGAACCGCCGCTAAATGGTATGAACCATACAAGAATATATCTCCAACCTGGGCGAAATTAATGAGTCTCCTCGCTCAACGCTTCGCAAGCATTACTCATTTGAATAAACTGCATGTCCAGTTGTATTCAGGAAAGCAGGAGGAAAAGGAATCCATTGGCGTTTTTCTGCAACGGAAATTCCTTTTGGCTCTACGACTGCGTCCTGAGGCAACCGAGCAGGAGAATGTCACTCTCTTACTCGAATCTTAGAAGCCCTCAATCGAAAAGATTCTGCATGCAGCCGCCTTTGAGAGCTTCGAGGATCTTTTTGAGCGGGTCGTCCAAGCTGAAGTGGATGGGGCAGAGGAAAACCCGCGCAAAGAAATCCGTGAGAGCGCGAAAAATAAAACAAATTCGCCGGTCACAACACAAACTACCCCTGCCGGATCTTCCTCTCAAAGTTCACCCCCGCAGTGCCACTACTGTCCCGGTAAACATTTCCACCGAGATGGCCCCGTAGTTCTTGCAAGATGTAGCGAAGCAATTCCGGGAAACTGGAGAGCGGGCGGCCAAGTACAGCGCAAATTCCACCCCCAATGCTCCAAGCGCACACCTTGTTTAAATTCTATGTGTTCTGATCCCAGCAGCCTACCCCGAGTCCGCATTCTTCTTGGCACTCGGGAGATTACTCTTGAGATAGACACCTTGGCGTCCGGAAATTTCGTACGACAAACCCTACTAACTAATGACGAGCTTTTATCATTGCGACCGGATCCGGCTTACGCTCTCCTCGCGGCTATTGGAGCAATGATCAAACTCACTGGTACCATCTCCCTTTCCCCAGAAATACAGGAGATACCGTACCCCGACGTTTTTCAAGTCAGTCCGGATCTGCGGGCGGAAATGATTTTTGGACGACCTTGGCTACGAAGCCATCACGTGATACATGATCACGGCACCGACTATATTTTTCTCGGAACTAAGGGTCGACAGCGCGTCTACCTGGGTAATTCTAGCCACTTTAACCGACCTGCTGTCCACGAAACGCCAATATAAAATGACACCGGAGAAACTGTAGCACTTCGAGGCTGCTAAGCTCGCATTTCAGAACCCCAGAACCCTCAGTCGCCCGGACTTTGCATTGAGATTTATCCTGCAAACCGATGCAAGCGCACGAGGAATGGGTGCCGTTCTTATGCAGGATGAGTCTGATGGGAACTGGCGCATTATATCTTTTGCGAGTGCCAAGTTCTCTGTTACCGAGACCAAGTATCACTACAATAAGTAGGAGTGCCTCGCAGTCGTTTGGGCAATAAAACGATACCGGCCGTTCCTCGAAGACCGCCCCTTCACCCTCCGCACCGACAGCAAAGCCATAACGTGGTTAGAAAAACAAAAAGACACTCGCGACAAGCTGACCCGCTGGGATCTGTTTCTCAGTCGATTCCTACGCACGGCTGAGCACGTGCCCGGAAAGAGAAACGAATTGCTAGATGCCCTCTCACGTCATCCTGATCCTCGGAAACTCTCTCCTGGCGAACCGGATATGGAGCAGATGTTACCTCCTACTCGTTTCTCGAAAAAACCAAACACAAACGCACCCATTCCGGTGCTCTGCGCCACCACCGACCCACCCTTAATCGAGGCAGTTATCGCCGCCCAACAAGAGGACCCAAACATCACCCGTCACGTTCTCCGTTGGCTGGAGATTCGCGACCGCCAAACTATAAACCCGGAGGAAGAAGCATTCCTCAGCCCTCATCGTCTGGATGAATTTTGTTTCTGGCATCGTAGTGCTAGTGACGAACAATGGCGGTTACCGGTAGCACCAGCCTTACGCTCGCAGGTACTCTGGAAGTACCACGACGCTCCACTTTCGAGACATCCAGGTGCTGACGAAACCATACGTTCCGTTCGAAACTTTTTCTTCTGGCCCGACATGAACCGCAAAATTTGCCGTTACGTATCCGGCTGTCACATATGCATTTGCAGCAAACCCGTACGTGCCCGGGTACCAGACACTCAGAGTCTTCGTATTACTCCCCGTGCCTGGAAGACAGTAGCCGTTGACTTGATGGGTCCCTGTCCCCGAACCCGCAATGGAAATCGCTTCATTTTAGTAGCGATCGATCTATTTACGCGTTGGGTTGAAGCTTTCCCCCTTCGTACCTCACACGCTCCGCGCCTTACGATAATTCTTGAAGAGGAGGTCTTCGCGCGTTACGGATATCCGAAACACGTCCTAAGCGACATGGGAACTCAGTTCACGGGCCACGTGTGGGCAGAAGCGAGCCAACGTTGGGACTGCTAACTGTGAACCACGCCCGTATACCATCTGCGCGCGAATCCCACCGAACGCCGAAACCAAAAAATCAAAAAAGTTTTGCGACTCCACTTTCACGCACAGAACCAACGATCTTGGGACCGACATCTCCCCAATATCCTTATTGGTCTACGCCGGCGAGAAAACGCAGCAACGAGAGTCCTTCCGAGTTATCAACTTTTCGGAAGGACTATTTCTGGACCCGGAAAATGGTGTATCCAGATCCCCGACGAGCGGAACGAGACAGAGAAGTATCGCCAGCTTGAGGAAGAAGCCCATCAACAACAAGCTGCGTATCCGGTCAGATACCCTGACGGCCCAGCTGCACCCCGGTTTACGCCAGGAACCTGGGTGTATACCCGCCAACACAAACTATCCAATAAAGCAGTTGGCTACAACGCGAGTTTGGCAAAGGTTCGCGCTGGCTCCTATCAAATTTTGGAACATATTTTGGGCGAAATGTATTGGTTCGACAAGGAAGGTGTGGCCCAGAAGGTCCAGGGTAGCTTTCAGAGCACCTGTGAGCAGGATCGGGTTGCGGCGAGGTACCACTTAGGACTATAGGCGATAGGGCTGCCGCAAGGCACCATTTGTTTCTTTTAGGTAGAAAGTAGGCTGCCGAAAGGTACCTGTTTTGTTATGATTTGCGTTAGATAGGCGGGGATACCGAAATTTACCCCGATAGGATATTTACTTGTAATTCCCGACAACATATTCAGGTATAAGCAAACTCTATCCTGGGTAGGGATGGAGTTGTTATAAGCCACGGCTCAAAAATAACAACCACCGAGCAAATCTTGAATTCATTTCCGTTGAGCACTGCTTGAAAATTCGTTTTCTATTTCTTGAGCGAGGATCGAAGGATCGAATTCTATATTCCTCGGTACCGCAGGTACGAGTTTGCTTGTAAATTTATCTTTTTCGGTCTCCATGAGTCTGTCAAATTTTTTTATTTCTTGTTGATTCCTCCAATTCTGATCAAGTTTGAAGGATATTTTGGAGTTGGAAACTTTGATAAATTAGAAAATAGGTGGGTGGATGTTGAAAGAAAATATGTAAGGAATTTTAATTTATTAGTCTTGAATGAAAAAATCTAAACTAAACTGTTCTCGGGGATTACTTTAGTTTCCGTTTCATATTTTAGATATACATAGACATACGTTAGACAAACATTTTCAATTAGGGTATTCTGATCATTCATACACGTATTTGACCTTGAATTAATCAAATACGCTTCAATCCGCGGATTTTCGATTGAGATAGTTTTATGTATTCTGCATCTCATTTTTCCTCTAGCAGAGTTTAATAGTTTGTGATTTTTACCACTGTATTGATATTTTTACTTTAACTGTTATGATTTATTATAAAACTGTATTTCAATTTCATTTTTTATTTTTAAGTTCAATTTTTATCATTGGATTTTAGTTAGATTCAGGCGCTTGACGCTCGGAAGAACGGTGGGAGCCTTTCCCACCACACGGTATTCTCTCTCTTCTTCTCGTAGCTGGCCAATCAGCAGCCTGTCCCCACCCACTCTCCGAGCAGACAGCGTCCTGCACCGGGGTCTGCTTGTGTGCGATTGATAGCAAGAGAGTTAATCTTCGACTTCTAAACCAGCCGGTTGAGCTTTCCTCTCTGCGCTACTACACCGTGTATTAGTTCATATAAAAACGAAGTACTTTCTCAGAGTAAGAGCATTATTTCTACGACTCGGACCCCTATCCATAGCTTCGCTATCATCGAAGGATTCCAGTTTCTCTACAGATCAAAGCGCTTCTTCCAGTGTCAGACCCAGATATTCACCACGGCTACGGACAGTGTAACTCGAGGACAACCAGAACGGCTTAGTTTAAACGCATAACAAGAATGTCGTGACTAGGGTTCGTGCCCTGCTTCTGTCGGTTTTCCTCAACGCCTTAGCCTGCACGCGTACCGCGCGCGTCGTGTCCGTGAAATGGATCGCCCTGTCAACCCCGTCATTGCGCACAACTCCAGGGCAAGAACCGCGCCCACCACCGTCAAACGAAAACGTATTGGTCAGGGGGCCCGGCAACGCGCCCGTCGTCGTGAGAAAAAGGCCGCCGTCCTCGCCCGTGAGAAGTCTGTCGCGCACCTGGAGACATCCCAACATTCCTCGCCTCATACCTCGGAGGTACCAGTGCGGAATCCACCATCGGTTCCTAGTTTACCTCCTTTCTCCCCCTTGTTTCATTCAGTAAGACCTTTCCACCCCGCGTCGGTTTCAGAACTGATTTTCAGTCCCATGAAAGCATTACCGTCTCCCTCTGTACTATTCGCTGAAGACGAAGACATTCTCGACATCCCAACCGGAAGCTCCCCGGAGAAGTTCCCAAGCTCTCCTGCACGGGTCCCGAATCATATTTGACGTATTCTTTGTTAAGACTCTTCTCCTCCCCCCTGCCTGTTCTCTTTTCGATCCTCAAATTATCTCGGACGTCAATAAACTCCATCGATTTCGATCTGGAATCCGAGGACGATCTTTCCAACGCAGTCATCGCTTTCGCACCCCATACCTTACTCTTGCATGACTCTCAAACACTACCGGGGTTGACAACCAATAATAGTATTCGACGTGAACTTCTTTTAAACGCCTCTCCTCCCCCGCGTTTTACTTAACCCCTGAACACAAACGGGGTTGAAAACATCTTCTAACAGAAAATTTTAAATTGAATATTCGCTCGCAAATTTGAGCAGGCCTAGGGCGCGCTGTTCAGTCGTCGCGCTTCGCGCTCGGTCTTATATGTTCTTCATGTAGAAATTCATAAATTTGTTTTTGATTTTAAATGAGAAAGGAAATTTATTTACTTAAGGCTCTATCGGCCTCAAGGAATACATTCTCATCATAATATTCGCGCTTTGCGTTCGATTTTCTGCACTCACCGTATAATATATACAAATAAATAGTTAAAAAGGTGATCAAAAAAATAATCTTTATTTACGACTGGTCCTATGGGGAAATGTTCAATAGCAATTTCATTTCACCTTTTAAAAGCCCAAATTCTACTTTTTTGACTATTTTTTTCTTATCTCGCGTCGTTCGGCTCAAAAATAAGAATAAAAATATTCCCATACTATTTTCTATACTTAAAATAGAAACTATGCATTGTTTGGCTTAAAATTTTTATTTTCATTTCTCTCTTTGAATTTTGTAAATGCTATAACTCTCACAATTTTTTTTTATCGAAAAAAGTCATTCGGATAAATTGTTTGACTTTCTGAGCACGACGAACATCCGTAAATATAATTTGTAAATTTGAAAAAAAATGGTCTTAAAAATTTTTTAAATGCTCTAACTTTTTAAATTTTCGTCCAAAATGGCTGGCTAAAGAACTTGACTTTCATTTGAGGACACTCAAAGAGTATACCAAAAGCCAATCCAATCAGTCGATTTTTTCGAAAGTTATCGTGCTCGCAAGCTAAAAATCTACAGCCACACACACCACAGACAGACACATTCGTAAAAACATGTTTTTCTGGTTTAGGGGGTCTCAAAACGTGGACATTTGACAAAAACGGGGGGAGGGGGTCAAATTTTACAAAAACCTAATACATTTTCTGATGAGAATGTAAAAATTGAAGTATTAAGATAAAAACATGAACGACCTTCCAACTTTAAACAAAGAAACTCCAAAAGAAAGGAAATATTGTAAGCGTAAAGAATTTAAGCAGGAAAATAAGGAGAATGAAGAAAACAAGGAACAAAAACCAAAAAAAAAGAAAATATGCTGAACGAAAAATAATCGACCTGAAAAATAAAGAGAACGAGGAACAGCAATCAAACAAAAATATATTAAGTAAGGAAAAAAGCAATCCAGAAATACCAAAGAAAAGAAAATTTGTAAAGCGCGCGGAAGTCAGAGTGGAATTTTAAACTGAGAAATTGATAGGGCTTGTGATACTCAAAGAAGCTTGAGCTTATCAATTTCTTATGCGATGCTGAAATTATTGAGTTTATTCGCATAATATTTGTTTTAAAAGACCTCTTATCATATAGTAGGTGCTAAAATGTATCGTTCAAATCATTAGAGAGAATGTTGTTTGTAAACGTTACAAAATTCGTAAAATAATATCAATGGAATATCTAAAAAAAAAAAACAAATTTGCGAAAGAATATTTTTCCTTATTTTGTAATAAAGGTCAACTTCTTATTATTTTCTTTATTAAAATAAAGATGACTCCTGACGAGAAACTTTTTCCCAAGTTTCATATTAATTTTTTAAGAATAGTTCCTCAATAATTTTCTGAGAAAAACTGTACAAGTTGTGCCTGTTTACTACGTTTCAAAAAGTTCGCGCCTTTTCGCTATCATTTTTTAGATTGGGTTATGAACTGCCTTGTATATGCCGTACCAACCTCACGGAATTTCAGAGATGAGAAAGTGTCAAAATTTTAGTTGCTGTGATTTTTTGTCAATTGAAGATAGTTTCAACTATCTTTTAATCAGTTAACTTTTTTTAAGTCAAATTATACTTATGATAAATTGTAATGATCGATATATATTTACTCTATCATGCCTAGGTGTAAAACCGCCAACGATTATCTACTGATGGACGGACGTATCAAAATCGCACCCTCGGCAGTGTCTTATAAAAATGTTAATTACAGCTAAGTAATTCAATTAATGATACTTTCTTCTATGTCAATAGTTATTTAAAAATACATGCTTAATTTGCATACTGAAATTTTTCTGTTTTGCTGCAAACTGACGCACTAAAGCGCTATGAAATTTTTACCTATCTACTGTTGAGTGGTTTCCCCTATTTGTTCATTTTTTTCACAAATTCTAAGAACAAGTGCCCGATTCCTTCATTTATTTCCAGCAATAAATTCTGTTTTCACCAAAACGACTCTAAGTTGGTTTGACAGTGTTGTGTTGTGGAAAAAATCGATTTTCGCTAATATTCTCTGAATCAAAGAATCTTTTTTCCTGAGTGTAGTCCGAAATGAAAAATTGTGCAGTGGGAAATTAACTTCATGTTCTAAGAAAAATTTTCAGCTTTCTAATCTGATATTTTTTAAGTATTAAAAAGGAATCAAGATTACTATTTATTTATTGCAGGGTTTACAGTTGCACTATTTTGTTGAAAATTCTTCTTTTTTGGATGAATTCAGTTGTTTTTGATTTGAAATAAAAATCCGATTTGATGCTGATTTCTTTTATTTTGAATGACCATTTAATACCATTTACTGGCTAATCTTATTTCCAGAATATCTTCAACGTCATGCAGGCTTCACGTTTGAATTACCTAAAACTGAAGTGTGCAACACTTGCTATAGTATAAGAATGAGACGGAACTAGAGGTAAACGAAGAAGTAATTATCCACAAAAAAATGCTGAAATTTTTTTGGAATAAAAGAATCAATTATTGTCTGAAAATAGCAGTATATGCTGTGAATTTGACTTTGCACAGAATTATGCATTACCAAAAATACCCGTGTCCGTACAGTTTTACTACGTTTAGTATGGCATTGTTCATTTAATGTACATGTCCATACTACAAAAGAGAGCTATATATTCCCGATTCTTGAGGGACTTGTAAAGAAGGGTGCAAACACTGTTTGCAGTTTTATTCAATACACGATGTTAAGAAAATTTTATAAAGTCAAATCCAACAGCATAGCTCTATTTTTAGATTCATGTCCCGGACAAAATAAAAATTACACAGTGTTTTATTTTTTGGTTTTATTGGCAATTCGTTCGTAAAGTGAAATATTATATGTGTTTCCAGTTCGAGAACATTCCTATTGTCAGTGTCATTGGAATTTTGGCACATATTCGCAAAAATTAAATAGATTAGAACGAATTGAAACAGAAGTTGAGTATGTGGAAATTATTTGCAATGCTCGTTCTTCTTCATTCACAATGGTCGAGGTATGTGAAGATCTGCAAAAGTGCAAAAGTGGTTGTTAATGTCAATTACGAATTGCAAAATCCAGCCTCTTTTTTCTTTAAGCCTAAGCTTGAACTAAAAAAACTTTTCAAAATTTCTTGACCTCGAATTAGATTATAAGCGGTCAAAGTGAAGGATATCAAAAATACCTATAATTATCTGAGCGTCAAAGGAAAAGAATTTTTCAAAAAATATTTTTTAAAAGTAACAACTCAGAGTCCAGAAGCCGAAGGAACTGAAGAGAGTGACTGTTCCGTCGGAACAGTTAATTTCACCATGTTTCGTATCCTTCAAATGAACTGCTGTATTTCAATCTACTACGATTT
>JAUMHM010083604.1:2642-13158 GCA_032362435.1 Melikaiella ostensackeni
ATTCTGATACAAAGAAATTTGGGAATTTCGATTGTGGAGGTGCTAGCTTGATGGACCTCGGGATACCTTACTTACAGACGAGATCGCCCTTGTGGTCCTTGTTTTTTTTGGAAGGACCTTAAATGGAGGACATTAAGATTTTTGGCGTCACGTTGACTTCCTCACTGGGAAAGTTTGCTGCTGTTTCTGTGTACGTTCCCCCTGAAGCTAGGGTTGGACAGGACATATGAACGGCCCTTCTTACCCGCATGAGCTGTTATGGAATGGTGATGCCCTGTGGGGACTTCAATGCCCATTCTTCGCCTGGGGATCACTTGACTCCAACTATCTCGATAACCAGCTCTCTATCGCAACCTATGATGGAGGTTTCGTCCCTCTCAATGATTCTGAACCAATTTTCGACTCACTCATAGGTCACTTATCCAATAATTTCAATTTGATCTTGTGTGCCCCTGCTCTTGTTTTGATATCGTGTGTCAGAGTTGAGAATGATACTTCTCACTCTGAACACTTTCCGGTTTTCGGCAGGTTGGATATATCTCTCACTTCTGTCTGCTCAACATTCAATCGTTCCAACGTTAAGTCGCTTGACTGGTCCATGTTCCCTCGATAGATGGAGGACTTGGTACTTGTCCTCAGGGATGACCATACGGGAGGCCAGTCCCCTGAGAGGGTCTATGAACGCTTCGTTAACGCAGTTTTTGAGTCCTTGGCTGCAAATAGTGCCTACCGTTCATCGTCTGGTTGTGGCAGGAGAGACAGGAAGCCTCTTTGGTGGACTAAGGATTGTGATGCGGCTCAGGCTAGAACACGTGTAGCCAGGAAGAGGTATCTGGCAATTCAGGCCCGTGAGAAGGCCTCATTTAAAAGGTTAAAAAGTTAAAAAGGTTAAAAAGTTTTTGCGCGATGTAAAATATCAATTATTTCGCGCATTCTGTTAGTCACTCGATCTTTCAGGAGCTATTTTTTTAGTAAAACTGTTTCTATTTTGTTTGAAAATTCAAAAAATGAAATTGTAGTGCGCCTCGCATAAGGCGACCGATCCGAGTGAGTCATGTCAGCTTTCTCTGGTCAAAGAAGCTCGGGTTTACACACGCATTTGAGGGTAGGCAAGATTTCTACACTATCTAGTGTTCCTTCAGAACTTATATACACTGCAGATTGCTGAAGAACATGTTAAGAGCACTAATTTTTCGCGATCCTAGAGACAAATGACGCAAACTACGATCTCTTGACAAGGTTCCGTTACCTACGTCTCTTTGAGAATAATTTTTTCACGGAAACGGACTCACACTACTGGAGATTATTTAGAATGCAAGACAACTTTTACTTTTCATGAAGGTTAATTAACGGAGATTGAATTAAATAATTGTAATTCAGCATAATCTTATTTATTTAAGTTATAATTTTATTCAATTAAATTATCAAAGATATGACACCGTGAGAATAATTGTTTGGAAAATAAATGTACGAAGTATGGTATAAAATGTGATCTTGGATATAATAAAAAGAAAATTGTTTAGATTGACCAAATATTTCGCTGAATGAAAAAAACTTTGTTTAACTGTATTAGCAGTGTATTAATTCATTTCATTTAAGTAAACTTTGACTGATTGAAACAAAAATTTCACTTTGAATGGAGTATATAAATAATTAACTTTATTCAGAAAGACAAAGTTTATCGCCACAAATGTGGGCTCTCTACAGTGCCAGGTATAATTTCTAAGTCATCTACTGTCTCATTAATACTATTATTTTGTTTTTTAATATGTAAATATATCATACAAAAAGTTCCAAACCATTTGCCTTCATAAATAAGTTTAGTTTTTCAAACAATTTATACTAATAGACCCCACAGGCTAATGTTAAAAAGTTTGTATGACACCGGGATGAAAAGTGCGGGAAAGAATAAAATATAAATATGATGTAAGAGAGCGGACTTTTCTCCTACAGGTATCATAAAAAGCTCCGTTTGCGTCATGGGAGAGAGGCGATTTCGATTTTTTAAATTTCTGATTTACAAATAGTTCGGCTGCGCAGTCCGAATTAACATTTCACATTTGAAAAAAGGTACCCCCAAATTTCGATTCTTTTGGTAAAGAAATAATGTGGCTCTGACGCAGTTCTTTATTTTGTTCTTAACGTGTTTGATACTATGTACGTTAGGGTGCCAATGATAACCCCATTTATTTGATTTCTGCTGCTCCCTTCACCCCATTTGACGTCTTTTGGCATAAAAAGCACGCATTTTTTGTTTTATTAGAAAAAGTTTTTTAGATGTACCGTCAGACACTTTAAATTTCAAGTCTGTTAATAATATTTTTAAAAAATCAAAATTAGGCTTAATTTACTTTTCCAAGAGCTATTAATCTTTATGAAAACAACTTTAAAAAAATGTTAACTGTAATATTTAGTCTAGTAATTAGCACTTATTCCAAATAAGTTTCAAAGTCTTACCTCCAAATTTTTCATATTTTTTAACGGCAGTGAACATGTATTTTTGACTTCTTTGATAAAAAAAATTTTTAGAAGTGACTGAAGACCTTTGAAAAATTTAATTATTTCTTAAAAATAAAAATAAAATATCGAATAAGTAAGGAACAGCGTTCAATTTGTGCTGATAGTAACACAATTTCTGGCGATATAATTTTCAAAATATTGAATCTGTAATATTAAAAAAATTCAACTTCCGATAAAACAGTTTTAAGAGGTACCTGAAAGTCATTGAGAAATAAAATGTTTATTTTATACATCGAAATATTAGTTTATTGAAAAAGGAGAATATACGGGGCAAATTTTGTTAACTGGAGCACAATTTTTTATGATTATTTCAAAATATTTTCAAATTTACTTCTATCTGTTTTACCCAATTTCAAGTTCTTTGCAGATGAATTAATACTTTTTGAATTGAATGAAGCACGTTTCTTCTATTTTTACTGCGATAAAATACGATTTAAAAACCGCGAGTGTAAGGCGAAGACGTGTTCCGCGCTAAAAACTCGCGATTCGACTCGAAATACGTAAAAGTGACACTGGCGCAACGCTAAATGTAACGCCCCCTTTAGGCGTTAGGTATTTTTTTTAACGGCCCCCAACTCGTTTTCGGACTTGTCTGAAGCTTTTATCAGTTTTCCATAAACTGAAATCTTTAGCTATAAAATCACCGCTCGACATTAAACGGGTTAAATGGATAAGACGTATAATTTCTTGTAGATTTTTGGTCGCTGAATCCGAATATGCAAGCGGAATTTTTCTATCTCGTCAAGTTTCTGTGCAAATTGGGGTCAAATTTATCAAAAAACGCGTTTTTGGCCATTTCTGACCTTGATTTGCTCTAAAACCTAACGTGCCAGAAACCTCCATGTGGGCTCAAATTAAAACTTAGACTCTGTCATTTAAAGTGGATATCATAGAAAAAATTTAACTGCCGCCTATCTTGAGCTGTAACCGATGTTCGCTGCGCGCGCGTGCGCTCGCTACATACCGTGGCGCCGCTCGGGAACTGCGACCTGCATACCGTAAGAAGTGGCCTCGAGAGGCGTCCAGGCGACAAGTTTACTCGCTTTTAATTTTTTTATCTTTATGAGCCGGTTGCCATCTCCGGGCGGCGTACGTTCAGTAGTGAGCGCGCGCGCGGACAGCGAAAATCGTTTACAGCAAAACATAGGCGATAGGTTCCTTGAATAAAAAAAAAATATATCTCTTTGAACTGAAGGAATATCTCTTCAGCCACATCACAAAAAGTTCACAATTCAAAGATAGACTTTGAGACTGCCCGTCTTTTCGACTCATTAGAGACAGATGGACAATAATCGTACACCACAGAAAGAAAAAAGAGGGAGAAAAAAGAAAGAGTCAACCAAAACTATCCTCACCCTCTTTTTTTCTCCGTCTTTCCTATACTACTGGTGACCCAACATGTTTCAAAGTCAATTTAGACCTCATCAGGGATAATTAATAGGTAAAACAACAGGTATAAATTATTGAAATGTTTGATTAGAAAATTATTATTTCTACCTGAAAATAAATAAACAGATATGATTGATATTAATTTTAGGTTTTTGGTACATATTTCATTCATTATTTCGAAAATTGCGAATTTTGACATAGGTGAAAAATTTTCTGAATAAATACCAGATTCCGAACCTTTCATTATTCTATAGGCAATTAGTTTCTGTAGATTTTAAATTATGCCATAAAATTAGCGTCATTATATCCAATTTATGATTCCATCCCAGATTCTGTTGTATCTAGCCAGATCTCTTTTTAAATTTATAGCTTTGTTACCTCCCCTCTTAATGAATAGCATTTCCATGTACTCTCTCTTTTTTTTTATTTTTCTCATGGTACAGAATTTTAACATCATCTCAATAAAAGTTATGCCCAGTTGTAAATCTATGTTTTGTAAGGACCGAGTAATATCTTGTACTTCTATGAAAATTATTTTTATGTTCATCTTTTCTTGTTCTAAGTGATCTTCTGTTTGTCCTATGTAAACAGCCTCACATTGTTTACATTTGAATTTGTAAATTATACATTGTTTTTCAAGTTTTTCATATTTGTCTTTACCTAATGTAACAATCAAGTTGCTTTTGAATGGAACTCTATACATCGTATGTAACCCCAATTTTCCTAACATTCATTTCAAGATATTTTTCCAAAGAGATTTGAGATTCCTTGAGATTTTTTCAAAATAAAGTAGGACAACCGTATTAAATCTATTGTAATCCTTTACATTGTTTCTGTTCTGATTATTACCTTTACTCTTAATCTGAACAATTCTGTTTTGCATATAGTATGCAGGATGAGATAATTTAAGAGCTTTATCAATTGAAGTCTTTACAACTACTGTTTTGTTTTCAAAAGGAATGATTCGAATGGAAATTTAGTGTCCTTCCTGAAGAAATATTTTGTCTGGGCCTATCAGTAACAATATAATGTTCATCAGTTTTTATCAAAGTCAAACCAAGAAAATTCAATCTACCTTCTGTTTCAACTTCAACACTAAACTGTAATCTTGGATGTATACTATTAAATACATTAAGTAAGGTATCTACATTTTGTGCATGTAAAGATAAGACAAAATCATACACATATCTTGCATAAAAGTCCAGTTCAAAATTAATTCTGTTTAAAACTTTATTTTACAAATCTTCCGCCACAATTTCGGCAATAATTGGAGACAAGACTGAGCCTATCGGAGTTCCAAATTTTTGTTGACAGAAAGCACCATTGAATTTGAAATAAACGGAATTGAAAACCTATTCAATAGCATCAATAAATTGTTATTTCGCAATATTAGTGTGACGTTTGATCGTATCCCATCTGTTTTTAATAGCAAGTTTAACTCTTTCATATGGAATATTAGGAAACATGGCTATTACATCAAAGGAGATAAAAATGTGATTTGTTGGAATTTTAACATTTTCGATTAATTCCAGAAAGGCAGAACTGTTTTCAATTGATCTTGCTGAAAGGTAACTGATTCTTTGATAATTTCACTGAGAAGTTCTTCTACTTTTCTCGTGGATGAACCTGTTGTCGAAATAACCGGTCGTAAAGGAAATTTTAATTCATGAGCTTTTGCTAGGCCATAGGCAAGAGATAGATTTGTGTGAATTGTGTCAATGTCATACCTTTTGATATTGTTTCCCAAACATTTTTGAAGTCTTAATCTCTCTAGAATTTTAAATGTACCTTTTTAAACCATTTTTGTAATATCATTTGGGATAACTGCAAAACTATCTTCTTCTTCCTTTGCTTAATTCTTTTTCTAATAAGGTTTGTGGAGCACCATTATCCAAAAATTCATTTGATAAACCCTTAATTCTTGCTCTGAATTCTTATACTTTGTTTTCTGGTAATTTTGAAATATTGGCTTTAATGTCTTTAATGATTTCAAGGAATTGAATATACTTTTTCGCTATATTTGTCACTATAGCCTTCACCCAACCTTAGAATGTTAACTACTTTTTGTGGAATCTATACGATTGAAATATTTAAAAACCATTGGTCAGATGAGTCTTGCAAAGCATTCTTTGATGATATAATCTGGTACTTGTTTATTCAAAATATCAAGAGTCTCTTTAACACTTTCATTTAGATAGTGTATTTTTGCATGGCGATCTTTTATAACAAGATTCAAAATAGATTTCCTGAATTGATTAGTGGTCCCATTATATGTCTCTTTTTTTCTTTTGTTATTAAAATAAACAAAAACTTTCTTATTTCACAAAAAGTAATTAACATTCTAAGGTTGGGTGAAGGCTTTGGTTACAAATATAGAGAAAAAAAGTATATTCAATTCCTTGAAATCATCAAAGACATTGGAGCCTATATTTAAAAATTATTAGAAAACAAAGTACAAGAGTTCAGAGAAAGATTTATGGGTTTATCGAATAAATTGTTGAATAATGGTGCTCCACAAACCTTATTAGAAAAAGAATTGAGTGAAGAATTATTGAAAACAAAAAGTATCAAAGAATCAGTTACCCTTTCAGCAAGATCAATTAAAAACAGTGCTGCCTTCCTAAAATTAATCGAAAATGTTAAAATACCAACAAATCACATTTCTGTCTCTTTTGATGTAATAGCCATGTTTCCTAACATTCCATATGAAAGAGTTAAACTTGCTATTGAAAACAGATAAGATACGATCAAACTTCACACTAAGATTGCGAAAAAACAATTTCTTGATTCTATGGAAAAGGTCTTCAGTTCTGTTTATTTAAAATTCAATGGTGCTTTCCATAAACAAGAATTTGGAACTCCGATAGGCTCAGTCTTGTTTCCAATTATTGCTGAAATTGTGACGGCAGATTTGAAAAATGAAGTTTTTAACAGAATTAATTTTGAATTGGACTTTTATGCAAGATTCTGTATTATTTTTACATGCACAAAATGTAGATACCCTACTTAATGTATTCAATAGTATACATCCAATATTACAGTTTAGTGTTGAAATTAAAACAGAAGGTAGATTAAATTTTCTTGATTTGACCTTAATAAAAACTGATGAAAATTATATTATTACTGATTGGCACAGATAAAATATTTCTCCAGGAAGGACACTTAATTTTAATTCGAATCATTCCATTCAAAAGAAGATAGGAGTTGTAAGGAATTTAATTGATAGAGGTCTTAAACCATCTTATTCTGCATGATCCTGAATGAATGCGAATGAGAGATATGTTGCAATATGAGTTGCCGCAAATGTGACCCGCCACAATGTGACTTGCCGCATTTTGCCATTTTGATGTGAACTTAAAATTCTTCGGAAATGGAAGATGCCATAATGTGACTTGCCGCAAATGTAAAATTTCAAAAACGACGTACAAAAGAAGGTACAAAAGTACGTCAAGTTGTATCCCAATTTGGAATGTACTTTGATACGTACTTTTGCACGTACACTTATTCGTCCTTATACCTGTATACTTATTTTTGTATGTACACTTTTTCAAGTGGGCTATGAGTGAAAAAAATGGCCGCCACCACGATTACTACCAGTTACTACCAATATGGAGGTTAGCTGTTTTCATCTGAAGGATAATTTTCGATTTATTTATCAGCTTTTTTAATAAATCTAAAATGAAAATTTAATTTTTACTCTCATCGCTGTGTTTTCAGGGTTACTCTTTTCTACAAATACAGGAGGATTATAAAGATCTTCTATGTCTTCTCAAAGTAAAATTTGATATTCCAAAGAGCAATATTACTCTGTGCACGCTGCCCCCACTTGCAAACTTGTCTCCTGCGAGAGACTATGAAAAATTAAGGACGCTCAGATTATTTAACAACTGGATTAGAAAAATCGCCTTAGATGATTACAACTCCATCTACGGGACATTTTCAACCTACCATTTGGTCGATTTCTACGAAAACTACACCAATGACGTGAATAAAATCAAGTACGACTATTTCCAAGAGTAAGTGACCAATTTGTATCAATAAAAAAACATTTTTGCATTCAATTTCTGTCGGTTACATAATTTCAGACATTTATCATAAAATTTTAAACTTAATGCAAATTATTTTTTTGATACAAAACATATTTTCTTTTTACTATCGAAATATACATAACTATATATATTAATCATACCGAAGGAAAAAAAAAGTTTCACATCTCACCAAGTAATTTCAGAATAATTATTTTCAGTTTAAAAATATCAATTGTCTTGTTTCAATGGGAAGCATTTGTTATAGAAAATAGTTTTCCTTGGTTCAAAGGGTATTTTCTTCAGTTACATCTAAATTTTTAAACAAATCCCGGCTTAATAGGAAAACTTATTAATTGAAATACATTTCCGCACTCTTAAGTACAAATTTCTAACCTTATAATTAGAATCATTCTGCTAATAGAGAAAATATTAATAATTAATATCTTCTTGTAACTTTAAATTCTTTTTTGATTCAGTGAAGCAAGCAGTGTTTCGGGAAGTCGTCACCCATGGGTATTATGGAACACGCAAGGTAGAAGAAGAGCCATTGATTTACTATATTATTAAAAAATTATTATTGAAATTGAATTATTTACTGTATTTTGTTAGACTCTATATTCTTTTAGAAATTAGAGCATTTGATTCCCGAACTTTTTAAAGCACCGATAGTCAAACAAATTTAAGTAATAGTTTTATTTATCTCATTTTTTAATGATCTTGATCACATATGTTTTGTTTCTTCAAACATTCATTCATCCATTGTAAAAAGAGAATATGTTCAACATTAAAAAATACAAAATCAAAAGGTTGATTGTGAAACTTTTCGCATAAGCTTAGCCTTCGAATTACTAACTGCTGTTTTTTAAACATCGCTTCTGATTCGTCGAATATAATGGATGGTAATTTCAGAAAAAGCATTGTTCGAAAATTTTGCAAGAAACTTTTGGATTTGATTTTTTGTTAAAGAATATTCTACCTCTATAAGATGACTGCCATGGTTGAAACAAAATTCAACAGATTATATAAGCATAATTTTAATCTATTATATTTTTTATATATTGTTCGCGCATTTCTGTATATTTATTGTTTTCAGGTATTACAGAAAAGCCAAGTTGTAAATTTATATGTTTTAATTAAAAGTGAGTGTCTTAGTAATTTAAATGTTTTGTTATTATTATTATACCATTAAACCAAATCCCTTTCGAGGTAAGCTCTATAATTAGTACAGTCATCTTTCTCACATTTTTCCTTGTAGAATAGGACGATAATCGCCTTTCTTCAATCATTTGGAACTTCACCGTTTTCAGTACACATATTCATAAATTCGCTCAGCCACACAAACAAATATCCGCCACCGCTCCTAAGCATTTCAGCGGTGATACCATCCACACCAGCAGTCTTACAATCCTTTAGTTTCTTAATTACGGATAAAATGTCGCGGATATCGATCCTTCTTTCGCCACCTGCAAAGGGATTGTCAAACGTATCCTCTTCTGCGTCACAGATGTTAAGCATCGTAGCTTGACCTCCAAACAATTTCTTGAAAAAATAATTCATACAGCCTTTCACTTCGTCCGTATCACATTATTTTTCACCATCGGCATTCTTCAGTCTGACTGACTTAGTGCTAGCACTTCCTTTTGTAAGCTTCTTAACCCATTTCCAAAATAATTTTTAATTTCTTTCAAAAACATTTTGCATTTTTGCATTTTCTCCTGCTTTGATTTTATCTTTGCTTTCTTTGGCTAATATCTTGGCTTTTCAGTTTTCATCCTTATAACCATTTCTCAATCTAGTCCTCTCCTCATTGCTAAGACCTTTAATATTCAGCTCTCTTAAGTACGCTTGCTTTTTCTTGTTAACAGCCACGCTGATTTAATCATTCCACAAAGCATCCCGAGTCTTTCTTCCTACAGTCGCAGTACGGCACTTTTCAGATGCACTTTTGAAAATGCTATTCCGTAGTATTATCCATGCATCTTCTATATTCTTATTGCCTAATTCCATCTTCCAGTCTTCTCTATTATGCTCTGAATATTTATTCAGCTTTTTACGATATGCTATTTGTACTTCTGGTTTCTGCAAATTCTCTATTTTAGCACGCGTCTGTTTCGAATCCTTATTAATTCTTCTTCCTCTTCATCCTTGACCTAAGTTCATTTTTGAAACTCTGAGGTATGATCCGTTCCACATTCAGAGACTCTCATAAACCTTGTTATCTCTTACTAGACCTGTCAGTCTCTCATCCGCTACAAAAAATTCAATCATAATGTGGCTTTCGCATCTGCAAAAAGTATACATGTGGATCATTTTATGTCTCAACCAATTATTTGTAAAAAAACAAGCTATTCATATCTCCGAGTGGAATGATTCTTTCCTCAGGATCGCAAGTACCTATGATTTTATTTAACGAGTTCCAGAAGGTATCTTTTATATCAATACTGTCACCATCAACTGGAGCATAGCATGCTATAATAAATAGCCTTCTGATACCCGGTTTCATTCTAACCTATAATAATCTAGGAGATACACATTTATACTTCCTGATACTGTGTTGCTGTTTTCAGTGGTCTGATGAT
>JAUMHM010083605.1:0-13158 GCA_032362435.1 Melikaiella ostensackeni
GAAATTTAAAAGCCTCCAAATTCAAGACATTGAAGTGTATGCTTTCAAGTTAAAAACACTCAGGCTTAGATAATTTCAAGATCAACGCGTTTATGTTTCGGTGCTTTCAAGATGAGAGATTTAGAGTCATCATTCTTCTTTTATTTGACATGTTTTCTTTAATATTTTTAGTACTTTCTTTGAAGTGAATCCATTAGAACTTTATAAAAGAAAGCAATGCTTCAATCCGGAAAGCATTTTTTGAATTTCCCAGTACTACTTTTTTTCTCAGAATCCGCTAAACCTCGGACGAAACTTTCCGAACGCAAGTTGGCTGAAGGAGAACTTGCGACTTAGGCAAATCCATTTGAGTTTGCAATTTAATGTGGCTGACGAGTAGTCGAGATTCGTCTTCAAGTGCAGGAGAAGCAAAACTAGTTACGACTCCCGGTTGTCATCCTGTTCAAGGCACTACTCTCTAACAACAGAAGAGACCCTGAATGCTTCCAGTATGTTCCCTCTTGTCAAAAGAAAATCCTCTTCCTCATTAAAGAACTCACGATATCAATTCAAATTCTTGACTATTTTAGTTTAACATTCTTTCAAATTCATATTCCAAACTTGCTAAGCTCGATAAATTACAAGAATTGTATTTGATACCCAAAACTCAGAGCAGATATCGCCACTCCTTTTGGCTCCTTAGGGCGCAGGTTTTCTATAATTTTGTATTTTTCATGGCGACCAGGATGATCAGCTATTGGCTAAACTTGGCATATGCGTGGAAAAGTAGCCTCCAATGCGCATGCTCGAAATTTCAGCAAATAGCTGCTCGCCATGAATAATAGAAAATGCTAGAAAACGTACGCCCTAAGGAGCCGAGAGGAGTGGCGACATCTGCTCTGAGTTTTGAGTGACCAGCCTAATTTGGAAAGATCTCTCCCGAGTCATACGACCTGTTTTAACACTTCTTATGATTTGGGCACTTTTCATCACTGTGGGTACAGATATCGACCTTTCAAAATACAAGGCTGTTACCAACACGATATTCACACACTATAAGACAATTATACGTCATATTCTTTCGCTGACGTCGTTTTTCTACTCCCTAGGGAATAGAACATACATTCTACTCACATCAAAAAGCGAGTTTATGATCCCGCTCCATAAGCATAAAAATGGGCCGAAATCATGGAGGTGTTATAAAAAATTATATCTTTTAAATTACAAATTACAGGTACAATTTTCTCGTATGCCAATTAAAATTATTCAGTAGAATTAATTCACGTCTTTTAGCTACGATAATTTTCACACAAAGTGGAAAATTCCTTTTCAAATTAATGTTTTTCTGCTTCAACAAATCATTTACTTTTCCACTACAGAATTTGCATAGAGATTAATCGAGCGCACGAGACAACGTAATAAATTACCCATCCGGATGAACTGCTCTCTTCCGGTCGTAGGATTGCATTCAGAAAAACTTTTTTAATTATAATAAAATAAAATATTTTTTCTATTTTATAATTTTAGAACAATTAATTTGATTAGAACAAAAAATGTTTCAAGATTCAAAAATAAAGAACATTTTAAGTGCTTTTTGATGCGAAATAGAAAAAGTCGATCATTATTATGAGGGCTCAATCACAGGTCACCGGATAATCATTTCAGTTCTTAATTAAGTACTCTTTTATTACAGGTCACTGAATTTGCTTACTCCAGTCGTTCCATTTGGTTTGTAAAAAAAGCTTCCTCTCTGAAATATCTGATTTTAAGAATATTACATTGCAGGGTGTCTACTAAAATCCTGGGAAAAAATTTCCTGACAATTCCATGTTTTTTCCAGGTATTTCTAGATTTTTTCAGGAATAATTTTTCTTAATAGGGAGCCATTCAAGAAGTAGGACTGCATTTTTTGAAGCAATCGACCCTACACTCTTTTAAATTCAAAACATTAAATAATACTTGAATAGCCCGCATTTATTATCCACTTATGAATGCTTAAATTTTAAGTAATTAACATTAAAAAATCGGAATATGTATATGTACCATTTCGCGAGTTTATACTAAATAATGATTTCTTAGTCCTCGTAAATATCTAAATGAATAAAATAATGAACTTTTTTGGCAAAAATTCATATTTTCGGGCTAAAGATTCCACCGTTTTGTACAAAATTCGTATTTTTGGCTTGAAATTTCAATACTTTGGTAGAACATTCAACTATATCATTGAAAATTTAACTATGTGGTTAAAAATTAAAAATGTGTGGTAAATTAATATTTCGGGGTTGAAAATTCAACTCTTCTATTGAAAATTCATCTTTTTGGTTTGAAAGTTCATCTCTTTTGGTAGAAATTCCGTCTGTTCTTATTAAAAATGCAAATTTTTGGTCGAAAGTTAACCTGTTTTGGTTGAGGATTCAATTATTTTGATGAACGACTCAACTATTTGGTTGAAAACTAACTTTTTCATAAAAAACTCATATTTTCCGGATAAACATACAATCTTTTTAGAGAAAATTCGCCTTTTTGGCGTGAGAATTCATCAATTTGGTTTACATAGTTTTTCTTTCTTCACTTAAAAATCTTTGTTGGTTGAATATTCAATTCTTTTGTTACATTTCGTCTTTGTGGTTGAAAATTAAATGTTTTGGTTGAGGAATGAAGTATTTTATTGAGAACTCTTTTTTTTCTTGATTGAATTATACCATTTTTGATTTAAAATTAAAATCTTTTTGGTCGACTGGTCGATCTGGTTAAAAATTAACTTTTTTTTTAAAAATTCATATCTTTGGTTTAGAAATTTATCTCTTTTGGTAAAATTTTCATCTTTCTTTTTGTGAAAAATGCAATTCTTTGGCAGAAAATTAATCTGTTTTGGTTCAGGAGTCAAATATTTTGATAAAGTTGGGTTAAGGATGAGGATTCAACTATTTTGGTAGACAATGCAAGTAGTTGTTTGCAAATTAACTTTCTCGTTTAGAAATTTAAGTCTTTTGTTGAAAATTCGCCTCTATGGTTCAAAAATTCATTTCGTTTGATAGAAATTCAATCTTTCTGGTTGAAAATGCAACTTTTTGATAGAAAATTAACCTGTTTTGGTTAGGGATTCAATTATTTTGATAGAAAATTTAACTATTTGGTTGAAGAATTATATTTTCATGTCGACAATGCAACAGTTTTGGAGAAAATTCGTGTTTTTGGCTTGAAAATTCAACACTTTGGTTCAAATAGTTTTTTTTTATTCACTGAAAAATCTTGCTTGATTGAAAATTCAACTCTTTTGTTAAATTTCGTCTTTTTGGGTAAACATTCAAATATTTAGTCAAGAATGAATCTTTTTTGTTTGAGGATTCAACTAGTTTGTTGGAAATTCGTTTCTCTTCTGTTGAATTTAACAATTTTTGATTTAAGACTAAAATCATTTTTAAAAGGTGATATTTTAGTTGTTGATCAGGTAAAAGATTTGACATCAATTCGTTTAAAATCATTTTTGGTCGACTGGTTGATTTGGTTAAAAATTAACTTTCTTGTTGAAAATTCATATTATGAGTTTAAAAATTTACTTCTTTTGGTAGAAATTTCATCTTTTTTGGTTAAAAATGTAAATTTTAGTTGAAAACTATTTTTTTTGCTTGAGGATTCAATTATTCTGTTAAAGATTCGTCTTTCTCGGTTGAATTCAAACGCGTTTGGCATGAAAACTTTTTTGGTTGAAATATCAATCATTACATTTTTCGTTGTATATTCTCCTCATTTGGTTGAAAATTCAACTATTTGGTTAGAGCTTGAACTACTTTGTTAAAAATTCATTTTTTTGGTTTTGAAGATTCATCACTTTAGTCGAAAATTCATCTTCTTGATTGAAAATTTAACCATTCTGTTGAAAATTCGTATTTTCCGGTAGAAAATAATTCTTGTTTTCAATTTAAGTAATTAATGTTTCTAATTTAGGAACTTCTGAGAAATTATTAAAGGATATTCTCAAATATATTATTTGTTACAATCGAATAACTAGATAAATTAATAGTACGAGACACATAATATTGATCATTTCTTAAATTTGTTCGGAGAGTAAAGGAATTTGAATTATAATTGAAAAAAATTTCAATTTCATCTTTGTACTTAAAATTCAGTACATATTTGATATATTAATACTTTGAATACAATTTTTTTCCTGAGAATAGTGAAAATGATAAAAAGAAGTTTGATTTAAATCAGTATGAATCCAGTACTACGAGTATAAAAATGACTTTCACAAATGACAAGTCATTATCATTTAATTTGATAATAGAACTCAAATAAAATTTAGCACATTCCAAAAAATATTCCCTAGTTAAAAAAATCCCTGACATTTCCAGATTTCACTAGGTATATGAAAACTCCCTGACAATTCCAGGTTTTCCAGGTTTTCCAGTAGAGTAGACACTCTGCATTGGCATGTACAATAAAATTATATCATATGAATTATTTCTATAAATAATAATTATTAATAGTATTTTCATGTATATTCATGTAATAAAAAATCATTCATCGTTTGGTTGACATTTTATTGTGCATGTTACGAGAATATAAAAATCGTCTGTGGATAAAAGTTTATTTTTACGACCGATATAAAATATTGTCTAAGCTTGGCAAGTTCCCTCTGCAACCTAAAAGTTGAAACTTGGAATCATTCATATATTTGCTCATATATTCTTAGCCTTTATCGTTAGGAACACCCGATGTTTTCCGCTGGTGATGATATAACAAAGAAACTTTCGTTCCTCTCAGCCAACTTTGGAAAACTCGAGTTTCCTAAAGGTTGTAGTAAATTTGAGGCAGGACCAGAAGTCTGGATAAAAAGTCAGCGGGAAAACAAGAGAGTAAGCTTGCCATTGTCCTACTCTTTTTCTTGAATGATTTAAACTACAAATGTCATTCTTGTATAAAAAGTGTAGTTAAGTTCGGACGGAAAAATGAAAGTTAGGACACATTTTATGCTATTTTATTTTTGACTAAGAAGAGCATATTTTTTAGTTCTTGGAAGTATACTCCCAACTTTTCTGAGAATTTTTTTCGTGACGTAAAGCTTCACTCACTTAAGCTCTATCTCAAAGTATCACCATTATGAAGCTTATTGTTCAGGGTGGTAGTCATTCACAATTCTTAGCACTGCTTAATGCAAAAATCGTGTCTCGTCTTCTTCTACTCTCACAAAATCCCATCCCAAAAAAACTTCATTTTTAGCTACCTGGGTAAAAATAATATAAGTATAGGATTGATCAATCACGGACTTTCCGAAGCATAAAAAATGTATGGCAAATTAGACGATTCCATACTTCAAGTATATTAAAACAGTATATCTAAAGTATAGCTAAAGTATAGATGAAGTATGGCTGAAGTATAGTTCAAGTATAGCTGAAGAATGGGATATACTTTAATTATACTTAAGTATAGCTAAAGCATAGGTCATACTTCATTTGTACTTAAGTTTGGCTAAAGTATCAGACATGGAATGGCATTCATTTGCATGTTAAAATGTCCTAGCAACGGGATAAAACAAAATGAATTCTGAATGACAGCTCGTTCGCAAATTTAAAAAATTTGCGATTTAGGTTCCTTCGTGAAAAAATCGTGCACTGAATATTATTCGCGAGTATAAATAAAAAACATGTTAATAGAATCCTCAAGTTTCAGCAAAATTCGTGCCATTCTTATTTCATGAAATCTACTTTCGTGTTTGAATTCCACTTCTTAGTTTTTCAGCTTAATGGATATTGGAGTATAATCATTAAAGCATGAAGATGTACAAGAAAGTTATATTCTTCTCATTTCACAAAAGTGTTTGCCGCTGAGAGAACAAGTAATTTTTTATTCCTGACCATAACATTATTAGCCTGAAACAAATTTAATCAGTTGCAAACAATATTTTTGTGTGTAATGTGAATCATGATTCTGGATCTCTAATTTTATGAATTTCAGATATCCCATGTATCTCCCATCATCAAGAATACATCGCTATACATAGTACAGCCCTATACTTCTTTATAATTTAGGCATACTTGTAATACAGTTGTAATCCTTTTATTTGCTAAAGCTCAATTAAATACACGCTGATAACCTCCACACACGACGGAAAATTTCAGAGAAACTGTACTAATACGCGCGCTTTGTGCTTCAACTCCAATCTTTTTATTAAATTATAGTCACATAATTTTAATATTTTCAAAAAATAATTAAGTTTAAATCTTGAGAGAGGATCTCGATTTTTGAAACAGTACTGAGAGATCTTTTTATTTCAACCCTATTTTTTAATGTTGTCGAAAACTCTAACATGAATACGTAGTATCAACGATTAAGACAATAATATGAATTAAAAATTTACATTTTATGAAATAGTTTACAGTTATCTTTAAATAACTACATATATAATATAAAAAATGAATCACTTCTTCTCATCCACCTTCAAATAAATCATAGAATGAGAATTTTGAAGATATTAAAAAGAAAAGACTTCTCGAAATTTCCACAAGGGACTGGAAAATTGAAGGGAATCAGTAGTACACGCGTCACTGAAAAGAGAATTTGCAGACTAAAGACTTTTTTAAAATTACTTTTTTATTTACTTTTATTTTCATTTAATTATTTTCATTTTCAACTTTAGTTTATTTTCGCCAGTTTTCAATAAATCTCCACTGAATGAGAAAAAAGGGTTTTGATGAGGGTGTCTGTAGGCACGAGAACTTTCGAAAGAATTCGAAATTCGAAAGAAAAATAAAATTCGAAGGAATTATGGGATATGATTGTGATTTGGCGTACTTTTTCAGAGCCCAAAAAAAAGGTCAATTTCGTTAACCAAACTTTTTTGACCAACAGTTGTGGTTTTACCCATCAAACATTCTAATGAAAAATCGAAAATTGAAATTGTGAGCCAAATAACACGACGTACTCAAAAAATGTTGAGAGGAAAAACTATTTATCTCAGGAAAGTCTGCAAACTTCAATGAAAAAACTCTTTGATGAGACGCATATTTTGTTTTAATCGTGAAAAATTTCTTTAAAAATGAAAAATTCCATTTCTTAGCTAACCTTTGCAATATACGAAAAATTGTTCATCTCAGAAAAATCTACAAATTTGATTCAGACCAATTTTTTATAATACGCATGGTTTTTATTTCAATCGTGAAAAGTGCTATTAAAAATTACATGAAAAAAATTCAGCCAAATTATGCAAGATACGAAAAAATGTTAATTAGAAATTGTTCATTCAAAAAAGGTCTACAAATTTACTGAAAATCATTTTTTGATGAAACATATTTTGGTTTGTCCATAAAAATATTACTAAAAATAAAATTCTCCATTTCCCAGAGAAATTATGCGAGGTGCGAAAAAAATATCGAGAAGAAAAATTGTTCCTCTTGAGAAGATCTATAAATTTTCTGTAGATTAATTTTTTATAGCACGCATGGTATTTGTTTTAATCGTGATAACACTTTAAAAAAAATGAAAATTCCATTTTCCGGCGAAACTATGCAACATACGAAAAAATGTCCGAAGAATAAATTGTTGCTCTTAACAAGATCTACAAAATCGTTGTTACTCTTTTTCTGATAGAACTTACGGTTCTTTTTCAAATATCGAAAATGATATTGAAAGATCGAAAATTCAAATTATAAGCCAAGCAACGCACACTGGGACAAACCTGGATTTTCTTGGTCAAATCAGTCTACAGATCACAATGCTTAACCGATTTCAAGTTTTTTTTTCAAAATCAAATCTGATTACATTCTGCAGAGACCTCTCAAGGCCGATTTTTTAATTATTGTTTTTACAAAGAACTGTGTAAAGAAGAAGAGTGAAAAAAGGCATTTTTCAGAAAATCGTTTTTTAAGTTGTAAAAAACAAACTGTATAGACCTAGAATTGACTAAAATAAATGAATATGCACTATAGAAACATAAATAAATAATGTTATAGTAACCTTAATTGTTATGAAGAAATTTTATGTATAATTACACAAATCTGGGATTTATGCACAGAAAACCAATTGCTCTCTCTCTCTATAATCACTCTATTTATAACTAAATAATTTATATTGTTGTAAGTATATTTTATGAACAAATATATTCAGAATCTGATATTTCCATACAGGAAAAAGATCTTTCTTACCTAAAATTTCTTCAATATGTTATGAAAATTTTACTCAGTGTTAAGAAGAGTAATAATTAACAATTTATATTGTTATAAATTAATTACACCAACAAATACTCAATTATAACATTTTCACATAGGAAAATCTGTTGTTTTTTTTAACTTAGATTACTGCAAAACGTTGTGTAAATTTGAACTAGTTGTGAAAAATGCTACAAATTAACAACTGATATTGTTACGAACAAATTATATGAACAACTTATCAAAAATTTTTTGAAATGTGATATATATATATATACAGTTTTTTGTTAAAACAATAATTAAAAATTCGACCAGAAGAGGTCTCTCCAGAATTTATTCACCTTCAATTCTAGAGAAAACGTTCAGATCGGATGAAATTGTGATCTGTAGACTGATTTGTCCAAGGAAATCCAGTTTTGTTCCACTGTGCAACGCAAAATACAAAAAAAAAGCTTAAAAAGAAAATTGTTCCTTTTAAAAATGTCTACGAAATCTCATTCCACCATTTTTTGATAGAACTCACTATTCTCCTATTATACTAATTGAAAATGCTATTGATAAATAAAAAATTCAAATTTTTGTGATTATATAATTTATTAGAGAATTATATAAACACATATTAAAAAACGAGCGCGAAGCGCGAGTATTGTAATGAGAATGTATTTCTTAAGGCTGATAGAGCTTTGAGTAAATTAATTTTTATTTTAATTTAAAATAAAAATAAATTTAACAATCTCTATGAAAGTAGGGGTTTCGACAGTCTTGTAAGATTTGCAAGTAAGCTTCTGTATATGCATTACACCGTGAATTGAGCATTATTTAGTACTGAGTGCAGTGGAACAAAATAATAAAAAATGATTATCTAGTGTCGAGAAAATTCAAATTGTATTCTCTACTTTCAGGTAAGAAAGAGCCTCTCTGCCGATTACAAATAACGAATTTATTATTTTATCCTATGTCATATTGTATATTATACATTATTCTGATTTTGGGGAAATCGACTGTAAATTTAAAAAACATATTACCTAACAAAAAGTTTAGAGATTTCATTCGTTATTATGTCCGTTGCCACTGTCATAATAATTTTTTTCTGCCAGTCTTAATGCTGAGATAATTCACAATTACAAAAGAGGGTTCTATAATTTGAAAATTCAAGTACAGGTTTGTCACACTACGCTAAGAAATATTTTAGTAAAAAAGAGAGATACTCCACACTCGGAGCAAATTTACATTTACGATAATTATAAAACAACTCAGGAAAGATTAAAGAATAACAAAAATTTAGATCAAGAACATATTGAAGTTTCAACAATCCGTATAATATTAAATATGTGGGCTTCCGCATGAAAAGGACCCTTATGATCCGTTTTATGAAAATGCATTTTCGCGATTTTCTGTGCGATGCTGGTACGAAGAAAGCAAAAACGCGAAAAATAAAATCCGACCATAAGGGCTCTTTTCGTAACATTAATTTAAACATTAATTATGATATGGTACCAAAAACTGTAGAATCTGTAGCTTCAATTTGACAAAAAAAAAAAAACAAAGTAGTCCCTTCGACATTTGATTTACATAATCATACTTATCTCCACAGACAAAAAAACAAATCATTATCTTCACCTCCGTTTAAGAGTAATCTTTACCTGCACTAATAAATCTAATCCAATTTTATACTGTAAAGGATTAACACAGCAACATGCTATTCAAGCTTTTCTAATACTTTAAAAGTACTAAATCAAATTATATACGGTATAAGTGGAATAAATTATGAGTAGAATATTATCATGAATTAGTACATCATATTAGACACGTGCATAAAATATATCAAGATGCAATGATTACACTAATTTACACGAAAAATGTACCAGGAGCAAAAAGGGGTTTTTAGGCTAATTGTGGGTCGCTGGAAAAGACAATGACATTCATTTATTTCTCCAAAGAAGCGTTTTCGAGATATTTGCAAAAAACGTGTTTCTTGTCTCTTTTTTCAGTTACTGGCATGAATCTTGATAACGGTTGATCCAATTAACATAAACTGTGTTTCGTTTGAAAGGTATGATCTTCCACTTTCCGACTATATACTGTTTGTGTCAATCGAATTAAAATTTTCTGGGTCACAGGCGATGAAAGTAAAAAAAGTGGATTTTCCGACCTAATTTGAAAATCACTCATTTTCAGTTGTTCCATTTTTTCAAATTTCATCGCCTATAACCCAATAAATTTTAATCCGATTAACACAAACAGTATATCGTCGGAATGAAAAAGAACATAATTTTCGAATGATATACAATTCATGTGAGTTGGATCAACCGTTCTCGAGATTTCTGCCAGTAACTGAAAAAATAGCCACAAAACAAGTTTTTTGCAAATATCTCGAAAACGCTTCTTTGGAAAAATAAATGAGTGTGCCTGATTTATTTATTTCAATTACGTGTAATCCAAATTAGCCAAGAATAAAACACGTGCTTAAAATTTTTTCATCAGATACAATATGTAGTGATATTCCAAATATTACATAAGATTATTTAAAGCAAAGTGACGTTGCATATTATCTGATATTAGAAGTGGCAACATTTATGGCGATATTTTGAGTTATGTTTATACGATAGAATTTCGAAAAAGGGGATTATCACATGCTCATTTGTTATTCATTTTAATGTATAATCATAAATTAATAAATTCAGAAAATATTGGTGAATATATATCTGCCGCTGTATCCGATGATGATGATTTATAGACATTAATGAACAAAGGCCGTTACAAAAAATTGATGAAGCTGTAAATTAAAAAATTTGGCGTGTTCTGATTATGGTTTACCTTATTCTAAAGATATGGAAATTACAGAAAATGTAGGGGATAAGATATTATTTTTAAAAGAAAATATGTACAATGAATTTTGAATGTAAGTCGGAATCAATGCACTTCGTTCTGCTTCTCAAACACAATGTGCATTGCGGATGCGTAGCGCACACCATTATAGAATATTCTGGAGTTTCAAGAGACCTAATTATATTTATAATGGCAAAAGATACACAATGAAATTTGAGAGATTTGTGCCAAGAAAACGTAAGGCACTTTTATATTAATTATTTAGGAAACTTTAAGTTTATTCAATTCTTTGATTACATAAAAGCAGAGTGCTGCTATTGTAAATAACTATGTTAAATTTATAATTGTGCTCTAACATTATATAAATTTGGTGCACATTCATTTTACAAAGATTTCACGCAGAAGTATACTGAATATCTTTACAAATGGGTTTGTGAATTCATTCACATATGTATTAAACTCATTTCATGCAGTATTTTAAAAGTAAATAATCATAAGGTTTTAGCATGTTCTGCTTGCAATTTCCTGTAGAAGTATTTAAATTTTAATTAAGATAAAAGTCTATTAAATTTCATTTGATGGTGTTAGTAATTTCAAACACATTCATGGAAATTGTGCTTCAGGTATACATGTGAGATATTTCAATTATGTTTGCTGTAAAATTCTAATAGTCTTTCGCTAATTTCATATACTTTCAACGAATATACTCATTCAAGATATGAAAGATCTGAAAGTTTGAATCACATACTATTAAATTTTGCTTCAAGGTCAGGAGGTTCGTAATTTCGAACACTTTTAATATTAAAAGTACTTCAAATTTCAAAAAATATCTAACAGTATACAAAATTATCAAGTTTAAGCCAAATCCAACGAAAGTTAATTTCCCATATATTTAGTGCGGGGTCTGATGTAAAAATCATAAAACCAAGAGCAAATCTTATGATTTTTAAATAATTGCTGAGTCAGCATAAAAAATATTTAGTCGCGGAATTGAGATTTATGCGAAGCTGAAAATATAAGGTTCATCGCTTTCATCCATTTGTCATCAGTTGCATCCTCAGATTTCAAAGCATAAATTACTCCTTTGCCCGGAGCTCCTTTTCAAATTTTAAAAATCTAACTATTAATTTTTAATTATAATGTTACTATAAATAGTTATTCGCTTTTTATTAAATTCCAGGGGGAAAATCGTCTAAATCATCGGAAATTATTACAGCGAAAATGTTTCGAATAACAAAACAATTGATTAATTTTTTGAAAATCAAAAATTAGCTTTGATAGATAGATAGATCTGATAACAAATGAACGCGAGCGACGAGTTTCGTGATTTCAGCTTGGCAGAAATTTCCATTCCACGAGTAAATATTTTGAATGAATACTAAAGCAATCACGTAATATGTTTTCGTGTTCTTGGTCGAGATTTATAGAGTAGGATTTTCTCTTTTATGATTTTTCTCAAATTGTGAAGAACACTTTTCTAGATTTGGTGATGAGTTGAACGCAAAATTTCGAAACCATGATTTTGCTGGAAAGAACTTTGACTTTGAAGCTAAATATTTTTTTACTCGTTCATTAAAACAACTTTAACGTTAGACGGATTCAATGCGAAATTTTCTAAACTTTCAAACGGTTCGTCTTTGAAAGTTGTTGAATCAGTTTCTGCACATAGATTGGCCTTTGAAGTGAAGCATATGCATTTCCAACAGCCAATGCAAATACTTTCCTCGGGGAGTTTGGATATATGTTGTATGGTACTTTCAAATTTAATATTTAGACAAAAAAAACTTGATTTTTATTCATGTGTAAAAATACGATGATTGAGGATACTTGGAAAGGGGCTGAGTATGAGGGAAAATTATCGCCAATCTTTGGGGGGTACTCAAAAAGAGGAAGAGAGTGTAAAATTATCACCAATTCTTGATTGAGGATACTTGGAAAGGGGCTGAGTATGAGGGAAAATTATCACCAATCCTTTGGGGGTTACTTGGAATTGAGAGGGAAGCGTGACAAAATTATCACTAATCCTTTGGTGGGTACTTGGATCAGGGGTAATCAGAAAGGAGGTACGTGTGAGGGTATATCTTCACCAATCCCTTGGGGGCAGTCCTCGGAATTGAGGAGGGGATGTGACAAAATGAACACCAATTCTTTGGAGGGCACTTGGAAAGGGGTATAAGATTATCACCACCAGTTACAGATTGAG
>JAUMHM010083606.1:0-13157 GCA_032362435.1 Melikaiella ostensackeni
TTTGAAACTACAAATCTTTTTGAATTTCTGAAGTAATCAAAAATTAATACACAATGCATAATTAAAAGAGAAGTTTACCTAAAAAAATGTTTTTTTTTATTTTCCAGGATTTTTTTTCAATTTTAAGAAGAATTAAAATAATTGTAAAAGATATTTAGAAAGTTTAGAAATTTCGAAAAGATTCGAAATAAATTTGAAATTTAAAAAGATTTTAAGAAATTTTGAACGAAATTTAGAATTTAAATGATTTTGAAAAAGAGTTTAGAAGCTGTTAGAGAATTTTGAAAGATTAAGAGAATAAGAATTTTTCTTAAGATTCCTGGACAAATTTCAAGTTTATTTTCATTTTTTAAAATTAATTTTTAAATAAAAATTTAGAGGATTTCAAAAAATATCGAAAAAGAATCTGAAAAAATTGAGAGCAATTTGTTTAATATTTCAGGATTTTAAAGAAATTTTAGGAAAAATTCAAATCATTTTGAAAGATTATATTTAGAGATTGAGAGAAAGATTAAATTAGATTTAGATTTAGTAATCGAAAGTAATACACAATTCATAGTTAAAAGAGAAGTTTATTTTGAAAAGTTTTTTTTTTAATTTTGCAGGATTTTTTTTTTAATTTTAAGAAAAATGCAAATAATTATGAAAGATAATTAGAAGGTTTAGAAATTTTGAAAAGATTCAGAATAAATTAAAAATTTAAAAATATTTTTAAAAAAACAAAATGTAGAATTTTAAAGATTGCAAAACAAAAATTTAGAAGCTGTTTAAGAATATTGAAAGGTTTCAAGAGGATAAGAAATTTTCTTAAGACGCCTGGAAAAATTATAGATTATTCTTCATTCTAAAAAATTAATTTTTAAATAAAATATAAAAGGATTTTTAAAAATGGCAAAAAGAAATCTAGGTGATTTAAGGGCATTTTTTTAATTTTGCAGGATTTTAAAGAAATTTTAGGAAAAATTCAAATCATTTTGAAAGATTATTTAGAAATTTAGAGAAAGATTAGATTAAATTTAGATTTAGTAAAAAAATAATTTAATACACAATTCATAATTAACAGAGAAGTTCATCTAAAAAAATATTTCAAGTTACTGGGTTTAAATTTTTAAATATTTATGGATAAAACAATATTTGTCCAGGGCACTTATACAAGGCCTCATCTCCAAAAAGGTGCCTTAAAAAGGTGATAAAACTTCAGACTTTATTAGATGATATATCTATGTGCAGTTAAAAAACTGTGAAGTATTGATGAATATTAAATACAGAGTTATTCTACAATCTAATGCAAAGTTTATTATAATATAGTTCCAAGTTTAGTACTCGTAAAAAAATAATTATTTGTTGTTTGTTCCGACTTGAATACAAATATTTATTAGACAAAAATATGTATTATTAGAGAAAATATGTGCAGTTCTAAACACTCACTACAGAACAAAACTGTAAAGTATTTATTATTTATTACACATATCTTCGTTTATCGTTTTTTTGTATTCTAATAAAGGAATTTTATAAATTGTTCGCCTCTGTTTTTTTTTATAAAATGTTCGTTCTTTGTGTGGGAGTTTTTTATGCAAAGGCCGTTTTTATATACTGCGGCCAGAAATTTCCAAATCTAAAATACAAACTCTAAAATAAAGAAATCTAAAGTTAGTTTAAAATTTTATCATTGTTTTGTGTGATTATTCTGTAATTCAAAACAATACTATGTTTAAGTTTTTAAGTTTTAATTTATTATATATATATACATTTATTTATTTATTATATATAATATTTCAATTTAATAATGATTTTAAATATTTATATCAATATCTATAACTTTGATTTGAATTGCCCGCCATACCTCGAAGCGAATTTTCGTCCAAAGCTGGAGTATAAAACCTTCTTTGGTAGTAATTATTGCTTTAGAAAATATTAAAAAGTTTCTAGATTAATGTCTCGTAAAAGAAAATTTAATCAAATAGTTTTTATTCAGAGAAAATTGAATTTTTACGTTTTTCCCCATACATTTTTTTGAATTCAGGCCTCGTGAACAATCAGCGCCACCTGTCGGCCCTAGTCAAATCTCACGACGCTTTAATTCAGTGTATTTTGAGCAAAGAGCCAGGAGGCTGGCACAGTCTAAAAAATCGTAGGTAGGGTAGAATCAAGGTACTATATTATACAAGAGTGCTCTATCGCCATTTCAATCGCCATTTTCGTGCCTTCTAATTTAGCGCCAAGTTCAAGCTGTTTACTTTGACAGTTAAATTAGGTTAGATTCTAACCCACAACGAATTGCCAAGCATAATAATTAATAAATATTTAAAAATCAAAAATGATGTATTGCGGTGCATCAACATGCCATCACAAACACAATTTGTTTTTAAATCAAAATTTGAATTGTGCGCTAAGCACAGTGGCACGAACATGGCGGTCAAATGTCTCCAAGCCAAAAATTCACGCTCGTGAATGTGCTTTTATGCTTACAAACACACCAGTTAACCTAAAAAAGATGTTTAGAGAAAAGTCCTTGTATCAGTTCAAATCACATAAAATCTTTACAACTTGAGTTTATTCATTCAATATCTTCGTTATTGTATCCATTACAAATACATCATGCCTTTGAAAGTTTTTTTATCAAATTATAATAACTTTAAAGTGGAAAGTTACTTCTCTGAAACTTGATTCTTTTCGTGCTAATCTGTCAACAAAAGTGGTTCTTTTGGACGACATAATTTGATTCCTTTGGACACATTTTCGAATATGAGTGAATTTCACACCGCAGTAATTCTGTTTTGTTGCATCTCTCAGGAACCCGAAAATTGATTCTATTTAACACCCTAGGTTTTTCTGTCTAATGAAACTTCTTTTCATGATACTTTTACGTTAATTATAATTATTTCACATGAAAGAGTTATAAAAAGGAATTTAGAGAGCTACGGAGATACAAATTTTATAATTAAAAGTGAAGTATATATAATACTGCTAATAAAAAGCACATGTTTTTTACTTCCATGTGCTATTAAATTATAGTGTGAGATTCTGCAATGATTGTAAAATCTAGCACATCGAAATGCAAATTTACGATCAGAGGTTGTAAAATGAGGTGGGTCAGAGAAACGTGACATCATCCCTCGATTCCACGTTAACAGCGAAAATATATAGTGATTGTCTAGCTCTGGTGTTTTAAATATAGAGAGATGAATTCCACAACTGGCATAAAATTCTTACAATATGGTTGCATATTATTTCACGAAAAATTTCTACAGCAAAGAATAAACATGTCTCCATATTGTAATTTTAGACAAATTTAATTCTAGATTCTTTATGAAAAAAAGACTTTTTCTATTTTATTTTTTGCATTTTCATATATTTATTGATTTTCAATAATGTCAGCTTTTATTAACGCTAATAATCTACGATTCCTTTCATTCTTGAAGCAACATGAAGTTGTTCCCTTTGCACGGTAATGCTTCATCCTTGACTTTCAAGTTACTAAATTTGCATTTTAGATTGAAATTATTGAATTTTAAAAATCGTGATGCACGATCTGAGAATGAATAATTTTCAACCACTAAGTTTCAAGATTCTAAATGAAGAATGCTGCAATTTTCAAACATAGTTTGGAAAATTCAAGCCCTAAAAACGAGAAGATTTTAAAACTAGGCATTGAAAATTGAAGCATTTTTAAATTGAAAATGTTTCAAAATATTGATTATTTCAAACTCAACTCTAAAAAAACAATCTTGAATTAAAAAGCTTAAAATTTTGCAATTTCAAAAATTGGAATCATGGAGATCACGTTTTGTAAAAAGTGGATCATTTGAAATTGAAAAGTATTTGATTGAAAGATTTCAAGAATGAATGATAATTCTAAATGAAGTGTAATAATTAAAAATTATTCCGTTTAAAATTTAAATATATTAAAATTGAACTATCTGAAATTGATTAAAACTTAAAAGAAACTTGAAAGAAACTTTTTCATGTTCAATGCTAAATTTTCATTTTTTCCCTTCAATAACTTTTAATCAATTTCAGATATTTCCATTCTTACCTAATCTGATTCTAAACAACACAATTTTCAACTTATTAATTTAAAATCGTTTAATATTTAGCACTTCATTTAGAATTACTATTCATTCTTCAGTAATTGAATAATTTTTAAAATTTTGAACGGTTTAAATTTTACAGTACTGAATTTTCATGTTGAACACTGAATTTTTAATTTTTCCCTTTCATAAGTTCAAATTTTGCAATTGAAATTGAAATGGTTGACTTTTGAAAAGTATAATTAACAATTTCAAAATAATCGTTAATTTTGAAACAATTTAAATTTACTCAAAATAATTGAAATTTTTAAGGGTTTGAGTACGAAAAAGTTTTAATACCATAATCCTTGTTAGTCAAAATTTTTTTCAGTTTTAAATGAAGATCGGATTACTTTAATTTTCAACGTTCTGTAGTAGATTTTTTTTTACATTTTTAATGCTTGCCATCTAAAATTACTTCACTCAAAATATTAAAAAATAATAATAATTGGATTTTAAAGGTTTAAAATTGCAAAATTTCCCATTTTGAACGCCTAAAATCATGGTGAATTTATTTTTTGATCTTTGTCTTATCAATTTTGATGTTAAGTTATAATTTTTTTCATGCTATAACAATTTAAAATACTAAAATTTCAGAAGCTTTAACTTTGAAACATTTATTTTAGTTTACAGTTTCAAATTGTCAAATTTTAATCGTTTCGAATAGAAAATGATTCAAATTTAAAAGTTTTCAATTTTAAATTCTTCAATTTTAAATGCTTTTAGCTAGAAATAATACAATTTTTTCATTTCATTTCAATTTCAAATAAACCAATTTTCAAAATTCTAATCTAAAACGTATTGAAATTGTCCTATTAACGAAATTTCAATCTGAAATCATTTACTTTCGAGATTTTTCAATTCAAAATAAAGTTGTTCAATTTTTAACGTTTTGATTTACAACTGATACAATTTCAACTTCTTTTGAGTGAAATTGTCCAATTTTTAAATTTTAGTTTGGAGTTTTCCATTTTTGAGAGCTTCTGATTAAGAATTTTTCAATTTCAAACACTTTAAATTTCAAATTATTTAATTTAAAATGCTTTTATTTAAATATGCTATAAGTTCAATTCCTTTTCATTCCATTCGAAATACTGCGCTTTTTTCAAAATTTTGCCTGATTTAAAAATTGTATGATTTGGAATGTTTTCAATGCGAAATCATTCAATATATTTATGTATATTTTTTAAATTTCAAACGCTTTTAATTCGAAAATATTCTCATTAATTGTTTCGAAAACATTTTAAACTCCTAATGCATAAAAATG
This sequence comes from Melikaiella ostensackeni, assembly GCA_032362435.1. Taxonomy (NCBI): domain Eukaryota; kingdom Metazoa; phylum Arthropoda; class Insecta; order Hymenoptera; family Cynipidae; genus Melikaiella; species Melikaiella ostensackeni. Next base: position 5,338 of record JAUMHM010083606.1, read on the forward strand.
TATTTGATAATATATTTGTAAATTGTTTATATTTTCAATGTTAGAAAATAAAAATCCAGCTACGTGAATGAGCGCGTGCATTTACTGCTAGTACTAAATAAATTGTCAAATCGACTAAAAATCGAATTCGTCAATTAGTAAAAAAATTCTGTGTCAAGTAAAATTATTCAACATAAAAACGCAATTTTTTAAATTGAATTTTCCATTTTTTGGAAGGCATTGTTCACCAATGTAAATAAACTTTAACAGTTCACTTCAGTTTAAGAATTTACTCTTTGGAAGATGCAGTGTCTCAACAAGTAATTTTAGAAACTTCGACACTCAGCTGCCAGCCAATGTATTGTCTAATTAAAACGTGAAGACATACTGTACAATAAACCAGGCTTTATTTTAGTATCTATATCAAGAAGTGTCAATATTTTCGAAAAATATTTTTATTAAGTAAAAATAGGTTTGTGAGCTAAACATAGATTAGTTTGATATAGAAATGTAAATTCGTGATTTATCCATTCGTATTGCAATCAATAATCATTAAAGCAGAAAAATGACTATCAACGAAAATTATTGTGGGTTGCTTTAGAACCAATCTAACCAGATTATTCCATCTGTCAAAAAAAAAAAAGATATTCTAAACCAATAAAATTTTGATTTGTGAACTTTTAAAGTGTTTCTTTTTCAGTACACAAAAAATTTTCACAAGAAAGTAGGTTTCATTTCGATCTTTTAAAAGAGAGCCTTTAAGCAAGGATTCGTTCGAATCTGCAGGATTGCCTATGAATATTTAAGATTTCTTTTAATTAATGTGTTAATGGTTAACTCAATTTACCGAAAGATATCTATTTTACTCAAATAAAGTTTACAAATTTGATGCAGTTAGCAATTTTTAAGAAATGTGTTATTGGTTTGGATTATTACCTTTTTCTTCTTTGAAAAATGGAATAATATGAATAGATTGGTTCTAAATCAATAATCAACCCACAAAATTTGATCTTGGCACATGATCTATTTCCTTTATTTCCCGTGTTCTGTGTACATAAATCTTGAAATAATTTTTTCAGGTTCATTCAATTTTACAACCAATTAAAATGTTAACTTGGTACTTATAAAAAAATAAGGTTGCCAAAAGGTTTTAGATACATTCAGTTAAAAGAAATGATACCCTCGTTGTGTACAAAAAATGTAGGGTAATGGTTGATTTTGAACCAATTAAGAAAGAGTTTGAGGTTGGTTTTGTATGATTCTTTCTTTTTTTTCTCTTTTTTTTCTTTTTCTTGTACATTTATTGTACATATCTCTCTAATGAGCCGGAAAAGCGGGTAAATTCGAAGTCTAATTTCGATTTGTGATCTTTTTGGGTGTTCCTTTTTCAGTACACAAAAAATTTTCATAAAAAAGTAGATTTCATTCTGATCTTTAAGAAATTTTTAGAGAAAGCCATTCAAGCAAGGATTTGTTCCAATCTGCAGGAGTTGCCTATGAATACTTAAGATTTTTTTTAATTGAGGTATTAATGGTTAACTCAATTTATCGAAAGATATCTATTTAACTTAAATATAGTTTGAAAATTTGAGGAAGTCAGCGATTTTTTATAAATGTGTTATTGGTTTGGATTTATTACCTTTTTCTTTTTTGAAAAATTCAATAATATGAATAGATTGGTTTCAAATCAATAATCAACCCACAAAATTTGATCTTGGCACATGATCTATTTCCTTTATTTCCCATGTTCTGTGTAAATAAATCTTAAAATAATTTTTTCAGGTTCTTTCAATTTTACGACTAATTAAAATTTTAACCTGGTACTTATCACAAAATAAGTTTGCTCAAAGGTTTTACTATACATACATTTATTGTGCATTTGTCTCTAATGAGGCGGAAAAGCGGGCAGTCTCGAAGTCTAATTTTGATTTGTGAACTTTTTGGGTGTTTCTTTTTCAGTTCACAAAAAACTACTCTCGCATTTAGCTATATCTTATATATATTTTTTTAATTTACTCGAATAAGTCATATTACAGCAAGCAAAATAGAGCAAAAAATCAATACTGCTGTCTTGAAACACCAGACTCAAGTTTTAAAACGGTAGGCTTGGATTGACTTTAACCCGAAAGGGCTTGCACCTCTTGTTTTTCTTCTGAAATCATTTCAGTGATTCCTCACAACTATTTTGGGAGCAAAAAAAAATAAGAATCACTGGACAGGGTATCGAATAATCTTAATTTTTCATTTCGATTTTCAGGTTATCATATACATTTTCGTAAAAATAACTCCAACACGGTGTTTCTTCAACTTAAACTCTGTAGTTTGGCATAAAAAAGTATCTAAATGTTAAGCACCCTTGGACATCCGGGGCTCACGAAAATTTTGGAAAAAGTGTGAAAAATCGCACTTTTTATCAGTTCTTAAAATATTTTTTCACTTCAGAGCATGGTACTCCAAATTTGCCAGACAAAAAATTGAAGTACATTATATGTCCCGTGAAACTAAAAAAAAATTCTTCATCTCATACAATTTAGGAGATAAAGCTTCTTCGGAAGGTATATTTATCTGAAAAATTTGTGGAAAAAATATTTAGTTTTAGTTTACGTGAAATAGCATCTTTCCTGTGCGTTGTAGACGAAAATAGTCACAACATGACTTAAAGCAGAATTGATCTCAAGCAAATCTAAAAAAAAAAAATATTATACCTCATATATGTCAGAAGTTGCAGCATGTTGAAAAATAGCCACTTTTATGAAAGATCATCAAAAAGTTTTTTTTTTTAAATATTCGCGCTTCTATAAAAAAATTTTGTAAAAAGTTGTTCTCATAATAATAAAAGTACATAAAGTAACACTAAATTCTGTAGAACTTTAATAACTCCAGAAATATATCCATAAAAATGAGTTTTCTTTTAAAAATTGATGCCCTCGATTCTCATGGATATATTTCATGAATTATTCAAGCTTCTCAGATTTGTTTATTATTGTATGTACTTTTATTATTATAAAAACAGCTTTTAACATAAGTTGCAGTAGAAGACCAGATATTTAAAAAAAGTTACTTTCTAACGAACTTTCATAAAAGTGGGTACTTGTCATCATGCTATAACTTCGGACGTATTATTTTATTTATTAGATTTGCTTGAAATCAAGTCTACTTCAAGTTATGTTCTGACTATTTTTGTCTACAAGGCACAATAAATATGTTGTTTCACAAAAACTAAAACTAAATAATTTTTTGACAAATTTTTCAGATAAATATAACTTCCGACGGCTTTATCTTCTAAACTATGTGAGATAAATAATTCTTTTTTTTAGTTTTACGGAAATTTATTGTACTTCAATTGTTGCTCAAACGAATTTCAAGTACCATGCTCTGTAGTAATGAATTATTTTTAAAACTGATAAGAACTGCAATTTTTCATACTTTTTCCAAAAATTTAATGGGTCCCAGATGTCCGAACACGTTTAACGTTTAGATACTTTTTTCGATGCCAAACTACACAGTTTAAGCTACAAATGTACCACATTGGAGTTATTTTTACGAAAATATACATAATAACCTGATGATAAAGAAGAAAAATTAAGTTTATTCGACAATCCCTCCAGCGATTTTTTCTTTTTTGGTCTCAAAATAATCGTGAGGCATCACTAAAATGGTTTCAGAAAAAAAAACGAGAGGCGAAAGCCCTTTGGGGTTGAAATCAATCTAGTCAAACCAAGACTGAAATTAAATTTTTAGTGAATTCTTCGGTTAAGGCTGATTTATCTTTGGCGTGAGACAGTTTGCCAATAAATTGCTTTCTTTCGTATAGAGAATCTTGAGAAAACAAAAAGAGCTTTTGTACCAAGGCATCTTTCTCATTGTTAAACTTGTCACACCTTGTATTGATTAACTCCTAAAATACGAGATATCACCATTTTTCCGGGTAAAAAAATTACAACATGCCTTGAAAACATTATTGTTATTGTATGCATGAAAATATTTTAATCTCACCAAAAACCAAGTAATAAATGATTAGTGCACTCAACATAGTTCTTGCAACCAAAATTTGCCAAGTAATTTTTAAAGATTTCTAAATTTTCAAATATGCTAAATTGATAACATTACAGAAATGTTAAGAATGTATTTGAAAGCGAAAATAAATGAAGACTTGGCGAGAGTATTATTAACAAAGAAGAGAGAAAATCTCGCTAAGTTTTCATTTATTTTCCCTTTCAATACATTCTCAAAATTTCTGTAATTTTATCAATTTGATACGTTTAAAAATTTAGACACCTTTCACAGTTACTTGTAAAACTTTGATTTCACGAACTGTGTTGATTGTACTGATGATTTTTCACTTGGCGCAATATTTTTTATAGTATATGTTTTTGGTGAGATCAGATATTTGGTGAGATTTGTTGAGATTATCATTATCAAAAAAGAGAGAAAATATCGCCAAGTTTTCGTTTATTTTCGCTTTCAATACATACTCAAAATTTTTATAATTTTATTATATTAATACATTTAGAAACTTATATATCTTTCAGAATTACTTGGCAAACTTCAATTTTTCGAACTATGTTGATTGTACTGATAATTTTTTAATTGGCGGAATGTTTAGCATCATAAATGTTTTTGATGAGATTTCACTTCTTTTTTAAATACAAATTTTGCTAAAATCAAAAGCTCGAATATGAACAGCCTGAATATGAAGTCCAATTACAATTTAATTTAATTTAATTTAATAATGTAACCATTTGAGAATAATTATACTGACTTTTACAGGTTGATTGAACTGCTAAAAGTTAGAATTTTGGGCATAAGAAGTGAAATATCTCTAGAAATAATTATTAAATCAAAATTTCCTGAAAAATTCAACCAAAGCTTCATCTAGGTAATTTAGCCTGAAATTTTGAGATGAATTGGTTTAATATTGTTAGCTATAGGTCGACTGAATTGCTACAAAATCGAATTTTGGGCATAAAATGTGAAATATTTTAAGAAATAATAAATGAATCCACTTTCCTGAAGAATGTCCATGAAGCTTCATTTAGTGAATTTTTCCGGAAATTCTTAAGCGCATCGGTTCAATTATGTATGCCACAGGTCGACAGAGCTGCTAAAACATCTAGTTTTGGGTATAAAAGTGAAATATCTCTAGAAATAATTAATAAATCGAAATTTCCTAAAAAAGTACCCTGGAGCTTCATCTAATCAATTTAGCCTCAAATTTCTGGATGAATCGGTTTTATATTGTGGGCTCCAGGTCGACTGCACTGCTAAAAAATCGAATTTTGGTCATGAAAAGTAAAATATCTCTAGAAACAATTATGAAATGAAAATTTCCTGAAAAACCCCCCGAAGTTTAATTTAGTCTATTTTCCTTGACATTTTTAGACAAAGCGGTTGAATATTGTAGGTTACAGGTCATCCGAGCTGTTAAAAAATCGAATTACAATCATGAAAAGTAAAATATCTGTAGAACTAATCAATTAATCCAAATTTCCTCAAAAAAAACCTGGAGCTTTATCAAGTCAATTTATTCTGAAATTTTTAGACGAGTTGGTTCAATATTTTGGGCTAACGGTCGACTGATAAGCAAAAAAAAATCGAATTTTGGGCATAAAAAGTGAAATATCTCTGGAAATAATGAATGAACCAAAAGTTCCTGAAAAACGTCCCTTGAGCTTCATCTAATCAATTTATCCTAAAAATTTTCAACAAATCGGTTAAATATTGTAGGCTACAGGTCGACTGAATTGCTAAGAAATCGAATTTTGGCCATGAAAAATGAAATAGCTCTAGAAATAGTTATTGAATCAAAATTTCCTGAAAAATTCCCCCGAAGCTTTATTTAGTCTGCTTATCCTGAAATTTTCAGACAAACCGGTTGAATTGTATAGGCTACCGCTCGACTGAACTGCTAAAAAATCGAAATTTTATCACCAAAAAGTGGAATATCTATAAAAATAATTAATAATTCAAATTTTCCTGAAAAGTGGCGCTGAAGCTTTACATAGTCAATTTCTCCTAAAATTCTTAGACAAATTGGTTGTAATTTGTAGGCTGCTGCTCGACTGAAGTGCTAAAAAGTCGAATTCTGGACATAAAAAGTGAAATATCTTTAGAAGTGATTAATGAATCGAAATTTCCTAAGAAACTGCCCTGGAGCTTCATCTAGTCCATTCATTCTGAATTTCTTAAACAAATGGGTTAAATATTGTAGACTACCGCTCGACTGAAATGCTAAAAAATCGAATTTGGTGCATAAAAAGTAAACTCTAGAAATAATTAATGAATCTAAATTTTCTCAAAAATGCCCATTATGCATCATTTAGTCAATTCCTCCTGAAATTTTCAGACGAATCGGTTGATTATTCCCACTACAGGTCGACTAAACTGCTAAAAGGTGGAATTTTGGGCATGAAAAATTAAATATCTCTAGAAGTAGTTGATGAATCGAAATTTCCTAAAAAAACTACCCTGGAGCTTCATCTAGTCAATTTAGCCTGTTTTTAGAGAAATCGGTTGAATATTGTAGGATAAAGATCAACTGAACTGTTAAAAATAATAAATTTCTCATATTTTCTGAATCTGCTGTATCCAGTTGCTAAACAATGGACAATGTGTACGCGCAGAAGTTTCTTTTTTTTTTGCGATTTTTCATCAATTCCGAAAGGTTTCATACAAATCGCTGAAGAATTGGCTGAGATATCCAATACATGAATGATAGCTACCGTTCTTTCGAGAAAAAATATTTAAATTTATTTTTACTTGGCGGCGATTCACTACCACGAATCTTGATTTAAATGATGAAATGCCAAACTGAAAAATAGCGAAGGTTAAAAAATTTGAAAGTTGGAAGCTTTTAAATTTGTACTATCTTCAGGACTGAAAATTTTCAACCTGAAGTATTCAGAATGAAACAATTGTAAACTCAAAGCATTTCGCAATTAAACAATTAAAAAATAATTATTATTATGGATACTAATAACTAATAAAAATAATGAAAATAAGTTGATGAATATCTCAGAATGTATTTAAGAAAATGTTTATTGTTACGATTGTAGCACTACGACAAGTATAATGGCAAATGATAATTAATAATATATAATGAAAAATTTAAAACAGAAATTGAACTGAACGTCGGCAATAAAAAACTATAAAATTATCAGAATTCAGAATGGAATAGTTTCAAATTTGGCAGAGTTTGAAATGGAACAATTTCACTTTCGAGGAATTTCGCTTTATGAATTTTGAGATTACCTTTCACTCTTTAGGGCTAGAGTAATCAACAACAAATTGCTCGTTTCAGCAAACCAGTTTGCATGTGTCTATTTTCGCGACATTTCGTACATCGTCATCGCTAGACATATACGAGTAGCTATATGCGAGCTGTTTGAAATACGAGGTGATTTGGGTCAAATAGGTCAAGAAACCTTTAAAATTTGAACAGATACAATCTGCATTTGAAGTCTATCTTGAAACTATTTTTTTCAAAAAAATTTCAAATCAAGAACTTACATTTCTACTTTTCAAATTAAAACTGACTATGAGAATAGTAATAATAATATTTGCTGCAATATCAATCCTTAGTTTTGAGTTGAATTAGATTTCACATAATATAATATGATAAACGATAATTCATTACTCAAAGATCGAAATGAAATATATTTTCTTATGAAAATTTTTTGTATACTGAAAAAAAACCCAAAAAGTTCACAATTCAAAAATAGACTTTATGACAACCTGCTTTTTTGGCTCATTAGAGACACATGTACAATAAATGTACACAACAGGAAGAAAAAACAGGGAGAAAAAAGAAAGAGTCAACCAAAACCATCCTCACAGTCTTT
>JAUMHM010083608.1:1678-13156 GCA_032362435.1 Melikaiella ostensackeni
CTATTGTAAGGATTCGTAAGATTTTTGTGACCCCCCCCTCTTAAGTAAGATTGTATATTTTTAGTCAATTTATCAACAATATATCAATTATTATTACTATAAACGGAATTTCGAAAGATTTGAAAGATTTCAACAGGTTTCCACGGATTTTAAGGTATTTCAAAGGACTAAAAAGTATTTCAAAAAATCACAAAATTTTCACGGAATTTAATGAGATTTCCAAAGCTTTTTAAATATTTTATCAGATTCCAAGGGAATACAAAAGTTTTAGAATATTTTAAACGATTCCAAAGGATTACACGATGTTTTAAAGATTGCAAGTGATTTTAGAATATTTCAAGAATTTGAAGAGATTCTCTAGTACAATTTCAGAGAGAATTTCAGTTTTTCCAGGGGTTTTACAAGATTTTTTGGGACGGAAAGAAGTTTAATCAGATTTCAAGAGATTTAACGGGATTTCAAGAGATAGCGTAAGATTTCGACGGATGTTTACCCCTTAAAGGATTGGAGAACGATGTTGCGCAGATTACAAGAGTATTTAAGGGATTCCAAAGGATTTTAAGAGATTTCGAAATATCTCAAAAGAAGTCGTAGAATTTCAAGAAAAAATTAAGGGATTCCAATAGCTGCCGAAGGATTTTTCCTAATTTTCAAGGATATCAAGGGATTTTAATTGTATTTTGAGAATTTGAAGGAGTTTCACAAGATGTCAAAAGATTTCACGGGATTTTGAAAGATCTGCAAATATTTCAAGGAATTTTACGGGTTTCTGACGGTTTTTAAGGGATTTAAAGCAGTTTTGATCATATCATGTGATTTTAAGGATTTCAAAGTATTTCACTGAATCTCAAAGAATTTTAAGGGATTCCCAGGAATTGTAAGAGATTTCGAAAAAATTCAAGAGAAATCATGAAATTTCAAAAGATTTGCAGAAATTTCAAAGGATTTTGCGGGATTTTAACTGATTTGAAGAGATTAAAAGCAGTTTTGATGATAAAATATTTCACAGAATCCCAAAGAATTTTAAGGGTCACAAGGAATATTTAAAAGATTTCGAAATATTTCAAAAAATGTCACGGCATTTTAAAAGATCTTAGAGATTTCAATGAATTTTAAAAGGATTTCAGAGATTTCAATGTATCTCATAATATTTCGAAATATTTCACAGAATTTTAAGGATTCAACACGGTTGTTATAGATTTGAAAGGATTATAAGGAATTCTTATGTGATTTTGAAGATTTCAAGCGATTTTTAAGGATTTCGAAAGATTTATCGAATATCAAAGAATTTTTAGGGTTTCCAAGTGATTTTAGGATTTGGAAATATTTCAAAATAATTCACGGGATTTCACAGGATTTTGAAGGATTCTAATGGATTTTCAAACATTCTCAGGGATTTCAAGAGTTTCGAAAAAATCCATACAGATTTTAAAGATAACAATGAATTTTTAAGGAATTTCGAAGATTTCAGGGGATCTTGTAATACTTCGAAATATTTCACGGAATTTCGAGAATTGTAACCTCCTTTTACAGATTTTGAGGGATTTTAAAGAATTATAAAGGATTTTTACAGAATTTTGAGTATTTCCAGCGATTTAAAGGCTTTCAAAAGATTTCACGTGATTTCAAAGAATTTTGAAGGAATTTCCACAGTTTATGAAGGATTTCAAGGGGCTTCCACGGAGCTTAATTGTTTTAACGGGATTTCAATAGATTGTCTACGAAATCAAAGGACCTTAAAGGATTTCAAGAGATACTTTAGTATTTTCACGAGTTTCGAAGGATTTCAAGGGGATTGTGAAGGATTTTAGGAGATGTAAAGCGGTTTTGGTGATTTCACGGGATTCCAAGAAATTTAAACGATTCTGAGAGAATTTAAGAGATTTTCAGTGGTTTTAAATGATCACAAGAGATTCTCATGAGATATTGAAGATTCTAAGCGATTTAAAGGATTTCAAAAGATTTCACGTAATCTCAAAAAATTTTGAGGGATTTCCACAATTCTTAAAGTATTTCAAGGGGTTTCCAGGGAACTCAATCGTTTAAAGGGGATTTCAAGAGGTGAATTATATATCCATGGAATTCGAAGGATTTCAAGGCATTTTAAAAATTTTCGAAATATTCCAAAAGATGTCACGGAAATTTGAAGGATCTTCAAGTATTTCAAGTGATACTCTAAGTATTTTCACGAATTTTGAAGAATTTCAGGGGACTTTAATTGGATTTTGAAGATTTAAAGGGATTTGATGGAATTTCATCAGATTTCAAAGGTTTTCAGGGATTGTAACGGACTTTCGGAGATTTGAAGCGCTTTCGATGATTTCAAAGGATTTCAAGGATTTTAAGAGATTTCAAAGGACTCCAAAGTATATCCAAAGATTCTCGAGGATTTCATAAGTTTCCAGAAGATTAAACGGAATTTCAACGGAACTTATGGGCTTTTAACGGATTTTAAAAGATTTAAAGCAGTTTCAATAATTTCACGGGATTTCAAAGATTTTAAGAGACTTTGAAATATTTTTTAAAAAGTCACGGAATTTCAAAAGATTTGAAAGGATTTCAAGAGATACCAAAGTATTTTCACGCATTCTAAAGGGTTTCAGGCGATTTCAATTGGATTTCGAAGATTTGAAGGGATTTGCATAGTTTTTAAAGCGATTTCAAGAGTTTCTGTACGATATCCATGAAGTTGAAAGGATTTCAAAGAATTTTTACAAGATTGAAAAAACTTTAAGGGATTTACAAAATTTTCAGAAAAATTGACGGGCGTGCTATAAATTATTTTTTTGTAATTTATTTTAGATGCTTAAAAGTTAAACCAATATTTGAGAAATCAATTTTTCATAATTTTTAAGGTGTGTTGTGTTTAAAATTTCATAGTTATAAGTATAAATGTAAATTTGTAAAAGAATTTAAGTATAATTGAAATTTGAAAACAAATAATTTTCTTCGGGAAAGACAATTCAATAAAGAATGCTTGATTAATAAATAAAATATCTGTAATAAATGTTAGGTCATTTTTCTAAAACACATTCAGTCACATTAAACATAATTCGTAAAAAACTTTTATGTGCAAAATATAATGAGCCAAATGTTTATTTTCATCACGCATCGTTTCAATTTCAATAGTACAATGTATTTAATTTATTTTAATCATTTTTATTTTTAATTTTGACCAATTGCAAGTTCTACCTTTGCTCTGATTTTTCATTCAATATCTATTTTTATATTAGAATGGAGAATATTCGCATTTTTATTAATAATATTTACATAATGATTGATATTATTATTTTTGCGTATTTTATTCACATAAACATTCAGGCTATTAAAATAAATAATAATTAATGATACAATTATTCCATTTTATTTGTGCAAACTGCAGTGATGGGTAAGTTAATTTTTAAAAGAAACTAGTTATAGTTACCGGTACACTACGAAAAAAGTAATGTACTTAGTTATCGTTATCGTAACCGATTCAGAATGTAACTTTTTCTTAGTTGCATTTCCCAGAAATAAGTGACTATCGTTACTTTTTTAGTTACTTTGTATTTTAAAAATATATATCCAAATTTAATTTTTATAAAACTTTATTCATAACTTTCCAGTGATATTGTTACACTTTTTAATGAGAGTCGTAGGTTAGTCATGAGCCGCATGATATTTCTAAAACAAGGAGTGTTTTAGAAAATTTTGAACTTCAGTGTGGAAGAAAAATTTCAGCTTTCCTATTTTGGCCTATGAATGTCTTTGGCGCTGAAAATTAATTATTTCTTTCTAAAAGTGTTTTTTTAGATGTACCTAGTTACGACTTCTACTTCTAGAAGATTTACAATACTCTAAGACCAATAGAAAATCTTTTAGAAAACGTTGAATTTTTAACAAAATGCATGGATTTTCAACATAAAAGGATCATTTTTCAACCAAAACAGATATGTCTTCAACAAAATACATGAATTTTCAAATATAAAAGAGAAATATCCAACTAAGTAGTTGAATCATTAAGTAAACAATATAAATTTTAAACCAAAAATGGAATGGTTAAATTTTCATTTCAAAATATGAATGTTTAACAAAAGAAATGTTAGCAAAATAGTTGATTTTTCAACGAAAGAGGTGAATTTTTAACTCAAATGATGAATCTTTAACAAAAAAAAAACAAACATTTCTAACAAAGGAGTTCAACTTTCAACCCAAGAAGATGAATTCTCATTGAAAAAGGTAAGAGTTGAAATTTCAACCAGAAAAGATTTTCATTTCGAATCAAATACCGTGGAACTTAACCAAAAAAGACGAATTTTCAACAAAATACATGAATTTTTCTTTCAATAAAAAAAATAATTCTGAACGAAAAAAGATGAATTCGTAACAAAAAATGTAATAGCTGATATTCCAGCCACAAAATATTTTTATTTTGAATCAAAAACAGTTACATTAAACCAAAAAACAATTTTCCAACAGAATAGTTTGATTTACAGTCAAGACAGAGAAAAAAACCAGATTGTTGAAGTTTCGACTCAAAAAGGCGAATTTTTAACGAAAAAGATGATTTTCAACCAAAAAATGAAATTTCTATCCGAAAAAGTTTGATTCTCAATGAAAAATGTAATGTTTTAAGTTTTAACCAAAAGAGACGAATTTTCAATGATATAGTGCAATGTGGAACCAAAGAGATAAATTTTCAACCAAGAACATAATTTTTCACAGAAAAAAACAAATTTTATACGAAATAATGAATTTTCAACTAGAGAAGATGAATTTTCAACCAAAAATGGGATAGTTAAAGTTTTAATTGAAAAAATTAATTTTTGAGGGAAAAGGATGAATCATCAACGAAAAATGTAATAATTAAATTTTCAACTAAAGAACAGTTCAATTTAAAATCAAATACAGTTATATTTAACCAAAGAATTAATTATGATCAAAATAGTTGAATTTCCAGTCAAGAAAGTAATAAAATCATAATTTTATAATTTTTCAACCATAACACATATATCTTCAACAAAATTCATGAATTTTCAAAAAAAAAAAGAGAAATATCCAATTAAATAGTTGAATCTTCAACTAAACAATATAAATTTGAAGCCAAAAATGGAATAGTTCAATTTTCGTTTAAAAAAATAAATGTTTATAAAAAAAAAGGTAACAAAATAGTTGATTCTTCAACAAAAGAGGTGAATTTTCAACTAAAAAGATGAACCTTCAACCAAAAAAATAGTTGATTTTCAACCAAATTATAAAATTTCTATCCAAAAAAGTTTGATTCTCAATGAAAAATGTAATATTTTAAATTCTAACCAACAAGACGAATTTTCAACAAAATAGTTCAATTTGAAACCAGAGATAAATTTTCGTACGAGAAAATAATTTTTTCACCAAAGAAAAACAAATTTTAAACAAAATACATGAATTTTTAACTAAAAAAGATGAATTTTCAACCAAAAATAGGAAAGTTGAATTTTTTATTGGAAAAATTAATTTTTAACGGAAAGAGATGAATCCTCAACAAAAAATGTGATAGTTGAAATTTCAACTAAAAAACAATTGAATTTTATATCAAAAACACTCATGTGCAGCCAAAAAAAGAATTTTCATTAAAATAGTTGAATTTTCAGTCAAGAGAGATATAAAATCCACCAGATTGTTGAAATTCAAAGCCAGAAAGGCAAGTTTTCAACAAAAAAGTTTATTTTATACCAAATAATAAAATTTGTATCCAAAAAAATGAATTCTTAAAGAAAAATTTTATAGATGGAATCTCAACCAAAAAAGACGAATTTTCAACAAGATCGTTTAATTTGAAACCAAAGAGATGAATTTTTAACCAAGAAGATTAATTTTTTACCAAAAAAGACGCATTTTCAACAAAATACATGAATTTTCAACTAAAAAGGATAATTTTTCAACCAAAACAGATATATCTTCAACAAAATTCATGAATTTTCAAATAAAAAGAGAAAAATCCAACAAAATAGTTGAATCTTCAACTAAACAATATAAATTTAAAGCCAAAAATGGAATGATTAAATTTTCATTTAAGAAAATGAATGTTTAACCAAAAAAAAAATGTTAATAAAATCGTTGATTCTTCAACGAATGAGGTTAATTTTCAACTAAAAAGATGAACCTTCAACCAAAAAAAAAAACCATTTTGAACAAAAAAGTTCAACTTTCAACCAAAAAAGATGAATTCTCAATGAAAAAGGTAATAGTCGAAATTTCAACCAGAACAGATTTTCATTTTGAATCAAGTACAGTTGAACTCAAGCAAAAAAGACGAATTTTCAACAAAATAGCTAAATTTGAAACCAAAGAGATGAATTTTCAACAAGGAATATAATTTTTATCAAAAAAGACGAATTTTTAACAAAATACATTAATTTTTTTTCAATTGAAAAAAAAAATTTTGAACGAAAAAAAATAAATTCTCAACAAAAAATGTAATAGTTGATTTTCAACCAAATTATAAAATTTCTATCCAAAAAAGTTTGATTCTCAATAAAAAATGTAATATTTTAAATTCTCACCAACAAAACGAATTTTAACAAAATAGTTGAATTTGAAACCAAAGAGATAAATTTTCGAACGAGAAAATAACTTTTTACCAAAGAAAGACAAATTTTAAACAAAATACATGAATTTTCAACCAAAAAAGGGAAAGTTAAATTTTTTATTGGAAAAATTAATTTTTAACGGAAAGAGATGAATCCTCAACAAAAAATGTGATAGTTGAAATTTCAACTAAAAAACAGTTGAATTTCAAATCAAAAACACTTATATTTAACCAAAAAAAGAATTTTCATCAAAATAATTGAATTTTCAGTCAAGAGAGATATAAAATCCACCAGATTGTTAAAATGCAAAGCCAGAAAGGCAAGTTTTTGAAAAAAAAGTTTATTTTTAACCAAATAATAAAATTTTTATCCAAAAAGATGAATTCTTAATGAAAAATTTTATAGATGGAATTTCAACCAAAAAAGACGAATTTTCAACAAGATCGTTTAATTTGAAACCAAAGAGATGAATTTTTAACGAAATATATGAAGTCTTAGATACAAAAGATCAATTCTCAACAATGTAGTGTAATTTGAAACCAAAGAGATGAATTTTCAACTAAGAAGATTAATTTTTTACCGAAAAAAAGACGTATTTCAAACAAAATACATGAATTTTCAACTAAAGAGGATCAATTTCCAATCATAAATGTCATAGTTAAATTTTCAATTGAAAAATTCATTTTCAACGAAAAGAAGATGAACCTTCAACTAATAGTGTAATATTTTATATATTTCAACCAAAAAACTCATTTTAAACAAAACAGTTGAATTCTTAACAGAAAAAAGGATTTTATTTCAAAATCGTTCAATTTTGAACAAAATAATCAAATTTTCAACCAAATAATGAAATTTTTAACCAAAAAAGATGAATTCTTAACTAAAATAATAAATGAAATAACTGGAATAGTTAAATTTTCCGGGAAAAAAAATTAATTATCAACCAAAGAGAAGTGAATATTTAACTCTGAAATTATTTTTTTATTTCTTTCCAAGTGTTTTTATAGATTTTAGAAAATTTCGAATTCCAGGATGGGAGAAAAATGTCAATTTTCCTATATTAGACTATAAATCTCTATGGCTATCTGCCGCCATAATTTGAATAGTGAAGATGAAAAAATAGTTGAAAAAGCAATAAAATTGATTGATTGTCGTAAAAAACACTTGTGAACTACATTTCGAAAGTAACTAACAAACGTAACGATTTTAACAGTTACTGTTACCGAAAGAAATGTAACTAGTTACCAATTCGTTACTTACTCACAAAAGTAATTTCGTTACCACTATCGTTACTTAAAAAAAGTAACTATTCACAGTAACTAGTTAAAAGGAACTAATTGCTCCCCATCATTGGTAAACTGTGTTTTCGAGAAAATTGACTACCATAAATTACACATATTATTACTTCTTTAAAGTTTTGGCACTTTGTTAAATTTTGATCTGCCACGAAAGATGTTTATTAAGAACTAGAATTTTTAGAATATCATATTTCAAAATTCAAATTTTCAATAGCGTTTATCAAAAATTTTGGCGCATTACCTTAAGGCTTTCGGTGTTGTTAGTACACCTGGGTTAGAAATATTTTTCACTGTTACCAAACACAGTTACCAAACATCTGTGATACTGTTGTTCTGTAATAGTTACATAAAAATGTTACAGAATAGTTTCTAGACTTACAAAAGTGTCTAAATCTCAGATCTTGAAAGCATTAAAATCATTGAAGTAACTAAAGTACCGTAGAATCAATTATTCACTAAATTTGATCTAGCTTAGCCCCTTTTCTGGATAATTGTAGGCGGGTGTGGTTCTGAAGCTGAGAAGATTATCTTATTCAAATTATCATTCCAAACTACAAACAATAATTTCAGATTTAACAACCTTAAATTGAGTTTATTTTATACAAAATAACATTGGAATTTTAAAGTTATGAATGTGGATGTAATTCCAAATTACAGTATAGGTTCCAAATAATTATAGTTTTTGAAGTTATTTATGTAAAGTTTCTAGATTTTGGATTTGAATACAATTTAGGTAGGTTTCAAATCAAGAAGAGTTTTAATATCGATTTATATTCTAAACATAAATTCAAAGTTTTTAACATTCATGGTTTTATCTAAAATTCCAGGAAAGTAACCTAAAATGGTTGAGAGAGTTCTAAATTATATAATCTAAAAGGGAAAGTTTCATTAACCTAAAAAATTATAAAGGTTTTACATGACTTTATAAATGGAAATTTAACTTCCCTAAAAGGTTACATTCGTTCTGAAAAAAAAATTAGCGAAATTGGCCAAATGACCTCTTCGTCCGATATTTCGAACTCGGCAGACAAAATTAAGGTCTTCATTTTAGGATTCAATCAAAAAATTCGTTAGTCACAATTTTGGAGTAGAACAAAAGGAAACTTAAAGACTGGAACGGGAAATATTCCTTAAATATTCTTATTTAAAACTAGAATCCAATTGAGAATTTCTTAAATTTGAAATGTTTTATGAACTTCAAAAGAATCTGAACTTAAACAGAAAACCTCCCGAATGGATTGTGAAATGATGCAATCTTACCGAGAAAACAAATTGAGCTGAGATATGCTCCTAAATGAGCTTCAAGTGAGTTTTCTTTCTGGATAGGGGCTTCTACTTTAAACACAAAGTTACCTATAATAGAAGGGCATTCAATTTATTTTAATTGAATACGATTTTTTCGGAGCGCATATCCACTTCGGATGTCGCTGACGAAAAGGTGAAAGATGCTGGAATTTATTTTCTTCTTTGACAATGTTGACCTCTTAGTTACCGACTGTATCTTATCTTCAATTTGATTGGGCGAAATTTGCTAACTTCCGTTGATCTGAAACGCATGTCAGGGCAGTATTCTTAAACTCGACAGCCTTTTAAATACAAATAAATTATCTTCTGAGTTAACAAATCGACGGCTCCCGACAGCTCTAACTTATCTCGCGCGTACGCTCGAGGAGTATTGTATCTCTGAGCCGTCCGCACGGTGTACCTTAACTCGCGCGCCTTGCGCGAAGTATGGTATCTCCGCGGCGCGCTCTCGTTGTAACTTATCTCCGCGAGCGCCGAACAGAGCATTTTAACTCGCGGGCTTCGAAATGCTCTATAGTATCTCCGACGCATTGAAACGTTCTATTGTAACTCCAAAATGCAAGTTTGTGGGAAACGCGGTTTGAAAGTTTCGTGTTCCAAAAAGACTTCTAAATGACACTCCATTTTTGTAATGCTACTATTTTTATTTTGTACACAATGTACAGAGTATATGTGCACCAGAAACGTGATGAAAATAATTTAATGAAAGCAGCTGAGTAGCAGTAAAAGTTCTTCAACGGAGGGAAAAATAAACTTTAGTAAACCGTTTTACTGCCGCTCTGCCGCTCTGCTAAATCTTTACTGCCGCTGGAAACAAATAAATTTCTGTAACTTCGGTAGTCATATATCATCTCAAGAATTTTCATGTAAAATTATGACATATGAGATGTGCAAACTGCATAAATTATTTGTTTATATAATTTAAAATCAATTTATTGCCAATTTAAAAATTGGCATGAAGCATACCTGTATGGTGTCTATGGTTTCTAGAATCATCGATTTCAAATTTAATATTGAATTTGTAAAATTAATTTATTTAAAGAATTTGTATAAACAATTCATTGTAAAATTTAAACTTCGCAAAAAGGAAAAGGTGTCCATGGTTTTTGAAGTCGCTAATTTCAAATTTAATATCAAAATTGTAAAATTAACTTGTTTGAACAATTTTTATAAACAATACGTTGCAAAATTAAAACATGGCAAGAAACATATGCCGTCCATCATTTTTGCAGTCGCACTGATTTCAAATTTTATATTGAAATGGTTAAATTAATTTGTTGAAAGAAATATTTCAAATTGTAAATTTAGCATGAAACGCGTGTTTTTCAGTTTTATGCACTACTTATTCCAAATGCTATATTAGTTCAATAAAATGCTCACTATACTTTTGTTAAACAATATGTCTTGACTGTTGTTAACCAATTGCATTTGTTTAAAAAAAGTATACTTTTTGAGGTTTTTCTGAGATTTTGAATACCTTACATTATAGTTACTTTTCAAATATAGATTTTTATTCTTGAATACAATAGGTAGGATACTTTTGTCAGATATCTCAAAATTTGGAATCAGGAAGATGGAAAGTATGCGATGGAGATTCATTTTATGCCATATTTGGTTACATAATACTATTACTTTATTCACGTGGGAAATTTTTTTTGTATCAATACAGTATTATTATGTTAAGGCAGTTTTATCTCGTCACAGCATTAAAACATGAAGTTGCTATCTTAAAATCAATTTTATACTTAAAGTCATTCTTAAACTTTTACATTACACAGAACATTTCTGATATAAGATATGGACTATCATAGCACAGTCAATTTTATCAAACTGAAAATGAAGTTTCTTGATATAATGTATTTATGCTTATGATGAAATTATAAATATAATGAAACTATTAACAGTAATTATTACAATAAAATACTGCAGTTTTATTATATCACATTGTATCAATATAATATATTATAGACTGTAATATATTACGTTCAGACTTCAGTCTCTCCAAACTAAAAATGACATATTAATTGAGATAATGTATGTAATGCTAATAATGAAATTTTGAATTCAATGCAACAGTTGACCGTAATTATTATAATAAAGTACTGCAGTTGTACAATAATATATCACATAACTTCACTATAATATGTTACAGACTGTAATATATTACATTTAAGACTCATTTTGGCCTCTTACGCGTAACCCCTCATAGAAAGCATGTTTTGTGGAAGGTATGAGGTTTTTATCACGAAGAGCTTTCAAATCAGCCTTTTTAGCTTTGTCAATGGGCAACAATCCGTGGTACGCTTTTTTGAGATTGTACGCAC
>JAUMHM010083609.1:0-13154 GCA_032362435.1 Melikaiella ostensackeni
GGCGGTTTAAGATCAATATGAGCATATTGTAAACTATCGATTAATGCATTAATGAGACGAGCACCGACATCCCCCTGTCGTTCGGCTGGTTCCAGCGTGCTTCTCTAATACTCGCAAGTTCATCTTGTTGTCCTTGCAATTGTTCACGAAGTCGAATGATTTCGTCATGCATTTGCTCAAGAGTCATTCCAGTTACATTATCACTTCCCTCGGTCATCTCGAACGTTACATTTCGACGAACGTTAAATATTTCACTTCGTTTGATAGAAATGCATGATCGAGATATTCGAGTAATACCAGGCAATAAGTGACTACCTCTCGACCTTGTATTAGTTGGAGTCATGAGTCGTAATGAACGAAAATATTTTGATAAAAGTAATTCAAAAGATACATGCACAATACAAAGACGATAAGACTTCTATCTCTCGAGTCCCTGTTCGGGCGTCATTTATAATAAATTTAAGTTTTTTTTTAGAGAATTTAAGAGTGGTTCCACGCAAATGAAAGTTAAAAAGGAAGATAAGCGATGTTCAATGACAGGTTCGAAATTCTTTCGAGAGCAAAAGAAGGTTTCAAGTAAGATCAAAAATCTAATAGACATTTATATTGGCATGAAACTAAATGAACTAATCGAAATCGGCCCAAGAAGCTATCAGAATCAAATGCACAGTTGTTGGTGATTTTCCAAATTCCTTAATCATCGAGCAGACAACCAAGACGAGAATTCCATGTTGTATTTTGAAGAGTTACAGCTTCTGGCGTTGTAATTGAATTAGTATAAAGAACGGACAGTGCTACTCATTGTAATGGAATAAAACGCCACGCTTTTTGGTGGTCAAATAAACTCACTCAATTGAACGTGGCGTATAAAATTGGCGGATAGGCCACAAACCGATATTACATTTACGGCTTTCAGTAACGGTATGTCGCCTGACGAACGCCGCCCTTTCTACTATGCCGCCCATTTCTTTTGTCACTCGACAGTACGCGCGCTGATTGGCGTAATTATGATTCACAATCGATATATTATGAGCGTTGCGCAAAATATTTGCGTTGACATGCGCAATAGGTATTTTGAAGTCTCGTCCGTCTACCGCGAACATTAAAATGTGCATTTTGTTACAGTTTGTATTGATTAATCACCATCATAAAATTTGTCGTCACCCTGTTTCGACCTCGATGCTCTTCCTACATCAAAATTACACCACAAAAAAATTATCTAGTAATTTTAGATAAATGCGTGCACAAATGAGGCTCGCAAAGGTACTAATTAGATGATTAAACATATAAATTAGGTAGTTCATTTTACTCCACTATTGCACACATGTGCGGAAAATTACTTGGTAATTTTTTAGGTGTAATTTTGATCTATAAAACGCATCGGGATCGAGAGCGTATGATGACGGCTTTCATGATATTGATAATTAACCAAAACTAATAACAAGTTTATTGAATCATCTTAGCAAGAGCGTCGTCAAAGGTATTTCGTCTGGGGAGTGTTTGCACTAAAAAATACACACTGAAAAACATTACTTGACAATTTTTCGTACATGGGGGCCCTAGTGCGGTATAATTAGGTTTCTTATTAGAATGACTAATCAATTAATCATGAATTTGTCGAGCCTCATTTGTGCACGCATGTACGGAAAATTATTTTGTATTTTTTTTGGGTGTAATTTTGATCTAGGAAGAGCATCGAGGTCGAGATAGTGCGACGACGGTTTGCATGGTGTTAATTGATTAATGAAAACTAATTACAAGTAAATTGAATCGTCTTAGTAAGAGCATCGTCAAGGGATTTAGTATGGAGTGTGTTTGCACTTAAACATACAAATTGGATCAACTCGAAATGATACCGTAACTGAGTGGTGCATGTAGGGGAAAGCGGCGCACCCTTGATTCTGCATTTCTGAACGCTATATTCGCTTCCTGTAGGTTAAAAATATAAAGGCTTGCAACTAATAACTATAAAACTTCAATTAGAAATGCTGGAAATTTTTGGATACTTCAAATTTCCACAAATATTCAAAATTTACGAAAATTTACGGAAATTTAAAGTATTCGAAAAATTTCCAGAATTTTCAAAATTTTAGGCAATTTATAGCACTTACGAATTTTCAGCATTTCTCCATCATATCAGCAGAAACCGTGCCTGTGTTCTAATCGTGTCTGAAATCATGCATTTGTTACAAAAAATATGGTATGCACCAAGAGGAGGGAAATTTTCACGACTTGTGCATTTTTTCAAAATTACACTCGGCGTAGAAAGTCTCACTTCTCTCCCTTCGTACATAATATACTATTTTATGCTTGGTCACAAAAACGGGAATACCTTTCAGAATACGACCGAATCGAATTGTTTGAGCTGAGGAACAAAGATTTGTGGGTTGGCATTCAAAAAAAGTAAAAAAAAAATTTAATCGGATAATGTCTTCTGTTCGGTTTTTGAATTTGAAAATTCCAAATTGGGAAAATTCAAACAAAATTTCCTATTAGTTGAAAAATTCTTGCAAACTTTTTGTATGTATAGTTTTTGAAAGTAAACAGTAAAAAAAATGACAAATTAATATATACTTTTCTTGTTCAATTTAGAATTTTTGGAAATCTGCAAAAGGCAGGTTTGTTGGAATTGATTTAAACGCTTGAATCGAAGAAACTTGATATTATTTTGCTTACATGGAGAAAAAATATTGTCATGGTTCCAAAATCGTGAATTTTACTATTTGTCACGATTTTGGAATGCCTTAAACACAACGAAAAAAAAATTTACCATGAAATCAAAATAAAAGTGTGTTTTTTCGATTCATGCTGAAAAAATTTCAGGTTCCACATATTCAACATTTTCCAAAAAAAGCGTGCATTTAATTCAATACAAAAAGCATGTTTTTTGAACATTTTCAAAAAATTCTAAATTGAACAAAAGATTTATGTTTTAATTTGTGATTTTTTATTACTGTTCACTTGCAAAAACTGTTCATACAACAAATTTTCCATAATTTTTCAACTAATCGGAAAAAAGTTATAAATTTTGAAATCCAAAGCCGATCAGAAATTATTATCCTATTTCAAACATTTTTTTTACTCTTTTCGGATGTCAGCCCACAAATTTTTTTTTTCTGTTCATTAATACACTTACAAATGTCAATCTCGATAAGTGAGCACACGTGAGTTATACGTGAGTATTTTTTTCTTAAAAAGTTCTATTAAAGTACTGTTATATCCTAGAACATATACATACACCAAATTTCCCTAAGTTGGTCGACATACTTGGGATCGGGAGGGACTCCAAACTCGGGACGAGCGCACATGCCAAATGAATTTAGAGTCACAAAAATTATGATCAAATCAGTTTATTTTGAAGATACACATAGTAATAGGTGTTGGTATCCGAAGAGAAGTGCTCAGAGATGAAAGGATGTTTCAAATTAATTTCTACTTGCTTTCGTATCTCTAGCTGGAAAGAACGGACTAATTAATCGTTTTAAAAGATAAGAAAGGAGAGGAGGAGGGAAAGTTATAATTAAGAATTTGAAACATACTACTTAGTAGCTCGTTTGAGTGCGTTGATTTATGGTGGCCTTGTATTAATCCAAATAATGCCGCTTGACCAAGAACCTGGATCGCAGCATTCGAATCCAGGTGATAATGGGTTCGGGGATCACAAGTAGTTTCACGAGCGAGCTGCACACAAATTTAGTTGATAGTGGCACCTTCCCCCTTGATTTTCCAAATATGATAATGGATTATCATATTTGAAAGTATATATATTTCTCATATTTCGAGATCATATATTTCTTAAATATTTCCAGAACATCTATCGAATGACTTATCATATATGTTTAATGAATTCAAAATTCAACATTTACATTACCAATTTACTTAACAAGAATATGAATACTTTTAGTGATTTGAGCGATATACAATCCGGAAATTTAATTTGGAGTGAGGTAATCCTACCAGTTCGTGAACGTGTAAGAATTTGATAAATGATTGTTCGGGAATAAAATAAATTTAATGCGTGTTTGAGATGTGAAATGAATTTTCATGTGATACATGTTCATTGTAGTTGTAGAAAATACTTTTATATGCTCCTTTGAAGGCTTTCATTATTTAATGTGAATTTTTCTCGCAAGCTGTGTCGCTGCATCAGTTTCTGAGCGCTTGATTTTTTCCTGCATCAGTTTGTGAACGTTGGTTGCATCAGTTTGTGAACACTCAATTTCATTTCGAATTACTTTGTGAACCACGACTCAATAGCCACACGATAAAAAATAGGTTGAGTCTACTTTTATCGACTTTTAGAGTTTATAATCTGTGAAAAAAATTTGACAATTGAAGAATCGTTAATTAACTGATGAGTTGCTGAGTAAACTTGGAAACTGGTGCGTTTACCTTAATTAGGTGACTTAAATATATAAGGTAAATTACTATTGAATTTTGACGCTCAACAGGATGCAAGAATACGTAGAGAGACTTCTTTCCAAGAAATATGAACCTGAAGTTTGGTCTCGTTTCGGATTTCAAAGGAAATCCATTCACTAGTTTACGTTAAAAGTGAGTATAATTATTACTCGTTACATATTGGATTGATCAAAATTGATCATACGCAAGTCATTATGCAATGAGTGGTTCATAAAAAATTAATTTTTCAATTTTTTTTTCATTTTTGTCTACAGTAATAATTTTGAGCCCCACAGTGTGATAGTGAGACGGTGAAGATATATTAACAATTTGCAAGTTACATTTAAATCAATTGTAATCATTTATTTCATCAATGCAATTTCTTGTAATTTGTAAGTTGGTCTCTTTTTTTTAATTTGAAGGCTAGTATCATGAATATATAAATATACTTTTATTTAAACGCCACATTTTATTTTTTCTCAAAATGAAGGCCAGGAGTTTCGGGAACAAGATGCTACTGGTAGGAATGAGGTAAGCCTGGTATAATAGGTAAGTACGTATTATGTTGATTGCAGTGGTTTAGGATCTATTCATCTGTAATGTAATAGAAATTGAAGATATATTCTTAACTTGAATGTTCTTCCTTTCCAATTTTCTGAAACTGGTTTATTGTATGAAGATTTAAGGCGTAGGATCGCTAGAAGGTTGCCTTGCTAATTTCCCGAATACTAGTTCATAGGGAGTGCATCGCGTGCCCTCATGTACGCCAGTGTTATAAGAAAAAGTGGTTAATTTTAACCAATCGTCCCATTCAGCATGTTTCTGAACAAATTGTTTCTTCACAACAACAAAACAAACAAAATTTTTCTTCACCTAATACGAGGTGCGATCTTTCCAGTGACCCGCTAGATTGCGTATGGTAAGCTGTTGTTCTAAATTGTTTGATTTTGAATCTTGTTGCCAATCTTTCGAGTAAATTACCCAAAAAGTTACTTCCTTGGTCAGTTAACACACATTTTGGTGCCCCAAATGTACGGATGAATCTTTTTATAAAAGCGTCAGCTACAGTGCTAGCTACTTGGAACAAAATTTTGTGAAATCATCTTGGGTTCTTAGTTTTAACCCTGACTAACTTTTTGAATTGACATAGCAAACATTGCTGAATAAACCTTTGTATATCGATCTTCATATTAGCCCAGTAATACCTTCGGCGTATCCTATTATACGTTTTTGTTACATCCTTGTATCTTAGGTTTAGTTTTTCTGCCATTGCTTGTAGTGAATAAATCGCGGACCTAATGCTGTCCAACTTTTCAGAAAGATTACCTTTATCTGCATCTTCAATTGTCAGGACAGTATGATATTGTTGCCCCTTTTTGATTTTTTTTTTATAATCTTACCCGTCGGTTTGAGAATTTTGGTATTTCTCATCGTTTTTGAAGCATTCTTGAACAGTTATCTCGTTGAAGTACATGAACTGCTACAAAGTAAAAGTAGTTGTCCCTTCTCATGGATAACTGATCACGACATTCGATTATGTTCCGTGCTAAAATGTTCCGTCCGGCTGAAGTAATTATTTCAGGGGTAGACTCTGGGGGAGGACGGCTGGTCCCATTCATAGCCGACTCCACAGCGTTTTTTGTTATTGGTATTTCTCAGGAAGATCTTCTATGTCTAGAGTTAATTCAAAATTTTCATAAATGTCCTGTTCTGTTTCTTCTTCTTCTTCTTCGCCGTCACTAAAAGAAGTAGAATCTGCTTCACTTTGTTCAGTATGTATATCTTGATTTCCTTGTTTCCTCGATTTCTTATAAATTTTTTTCTTTCCATTTTCCTCTAATCCAAATTCAGGATAGAAATCCGAACTGTCAATAATTTCTGAATCGCTTTCTGTTTCTTTATTCTTCATACCTTTCCTTACCATACAGAAGCCTTGTTCAGTAAATTTCCTGGGACTTCCTTTCTTTATTGTTGAAGGATAATTCACTTGCTGAATTTCTTTCTTTGGTCTTCCCCTCTTCTTCCTAATATGAAAGAATACATCTTCATGTTGTATGACCTTCTTAAGTTTTCTTCTTTGCTTTTTCTCTAAAGAATGTAATGTTATCCAAGTTAACAGAATGAGGTACCATTTCAGTACTTTCATTGAGATTATTTTCATTTTGGATTCCTTCAGTATCATTTTCAATTTCATTTTGCTTCTTTAATCTTCCTTTCCCCCTTTCATTTCGAGTGAAATCTACAGACAGATTTTTATCTTTCATTTCTTCAGTAATCAAATCTGAACCCTCGTCAGATTTCTCGCACCTCAGAGAATTTAAATCCTTCGGATCAGGAATTTGAAATATTCTCGTTAACATCATTGTCTGTTTTTATAATATCCGCCTCACTGAAATTTGCACTTTCTTCTTCAACAGGGTTCCTTGATAAAGCGTCAGCGTTCACGCTCAGTATCACTAAGGGCTCTAGATCAAAAAGATATCGGTTTGTCCTTTCCTATCGCGCCTTGTGATAAAATTGTTCCAGTAGCGTAACCCAATGCGTCGGTTGTTAAAACAAAGGGTTTCAAAAAATTAGGTCGTATAAGGAGGAGTTCTTTGCATACTTTTAATTTCAGCGTGTCAAAGGCAGTTGGTTGTTTGTATCCCAAATGGAGGGTGCGTCTTTTTCAAAAGCTGAGTTGAAGGACTGGCGATTTTGGAAAAATTTTCGATGAACCTACGATAGTATCCCGCTAAACCTAAAAATTGTTTGATGTTCTTTTGATTTTTAGGGACAGGAAGCATTTGTATGGCTTGTATCTTCTTGAGACCATGACGAACTTCATTTTTATCCATTATATGTCCCAAATATGCTATTTCGGGGCATAGAAACTCGCATTCGTCAGACCTTGACTTTGAATTGGCCTGACGAAGTCGATTCATTGATTCGGTGAATTTTCTCTTATGTTCTTCGAGGCTATGAGCATAAAGCACGATATCGTCTGAATATACAAACGATTCCGTGCCTTGTAATCCGATTAAACCAAGGTTCACTAGCCTTTGAAAGGTCGCTGGCGCACTTTTAAGACCAAAAGCCATCCGTTCAAATTCATAATGACCGTACGGCGGGGAAAAAGCTGTTTTATGGGAATCCTGGGATCAAATTTCAATTTGGTGGAAACCTGATGCGAGACCAAATGCGGAGAAATACTGGGCCAGCTCCCGGAGGAGTCCTGCTAGTCTTCCGCACTTCTACGAATGGCCTTTTTCAAGGACAGCCCTTTCTCTGGCCCTGCGGGTCTTTTTCACATCGCCATCTTGTCGACACGGTTTGACGATCTACTACGAAATAAGTAAGTAGTGATAAATCACTATTACCGGTTAATGACGTATTTCTTACTGTGTTTGCTGATTCTCAGCTTCCAAATCCCATTTCTCTTCTCGGTAGACAATCCCGTCATACCTGGCGTTCATTGAAAATCATTCAAATTCGAAATTTCAATCTTCGGCATTCAAAATTGGAAAACCGGAAAATAACACGAAACCTGAAATGGAAAATACTATACATTCGAGTTCTCATTAGAAATTTCAGTCGCCGAATGAAACAAAACGTTCAAGCGCGCAAGCAGGTTCGCACGTGCACCGGCCGTCCTAGCGCAAGGTCACGCGACGTACTTTGTAAACAAAGGATCTTAGAACGAAAATAAATATATTTCGAACTCGAGACTAATTAAAATATTTCCATCGAAATTAAATTAATATGCAGACACCTCGATAAGAACATCGTATAGGGTTTCCCAATGATACGAACTTAAACCGGATCAGAATTTAAATGAAACTCAGGTCAGATAAAATTAAAATTAAAACGGCAAATCCATCAAATTTGGAAAGCGATCATGATAGTTTGGACCTGGCAGGTGCAGGTGTACCTCTAATCCAAGATGTTCACATGAACAATGTTACGGTTAGGCCGCAAATAAGAAATTCGGTAACCTTTACACCAAATAACACATGAACTATTCCAAAAACTGTAAACAGATCTATGGGGCGCGGTAGGGGTTTCGCTAGAAGAAACTCAGAAGTTTCGAAAATAGGAAATCACATTAGAACAGAGACTTATTCTGAAGCAACAAGACTAACTCTCGACCACACTAATCAATCACTCATGTGGGACAGTACAGAATTACCCACACTGGGATTACCCAAAAAACTCTATAACATAACCAACAATCCTGAAAGGTCAAATAGAATTGACAATGAATCTTTCGAAGTGAATTTTGTTCTTGAAAACAACACACAATTCCTATCAGAGATTGACGCACTGTTAGAATATGATGATAGACAAGCTCAAGACCGCGAAAAATTTATTCAATATTTAAAGACAAAAAATAACATCAGGAAATCAAACCCCAACGCGAATCCCACATCTCATAGCTCTTTCGAAAGTAGAAGGAATATTAATTTAAGATTACAGAACACAGATGAGAGAGAACTACAAGAGGATAGAAAGAACTCGTCTCAAAGCCGATCTCGCAGATTGTCAACAACACGAGAAAGGTTAAACGGACGTTCACCAATTCACATAGATAATACAAACACAAAATACAAACACGGAATACGAACCCGGAAATAATATTATCAATGAAACGATTCCAGCAACCTATTTTCCATTTGGTGTGATACAAACCCCATTCCAAATAATGAGCAGATGTCCAATTAAATCGGGCAATAATAAAGAAGACAGCCCCGCTCATTTTTTGAAAGAGTTACAGAGATTTGAAAAAGGTTATAGAATCAATGATCGCGATATCCTAGCAAATTTGGCAGTGTTGTTAACTGAAAACGCTAAAGATTGATGTTCGAAGAATTGTAAGACTTAGGTGAGGAATGGGAAACTGAGCTAGCTCAATCCAAAATTCGAGGGCAAGTTTTACAAATAACGGAACAAAAATTTGAGGATTAAAATGAACAAAAGCGTAATAGTAGTAATGAGGATACAAACAATTCAGAAAACGTTAAAAATGACAAAAAGGAAAATAATAATGGTCAAAATGATGAGCAAAACGGGAATCAGAAACAGAATTACTCATATGCTTACAATCAGGAAAACTGAACGGGCAGGTATTAGGACCCAACGATGTGAAACCTATTAACAAATCACCGGAAATATTCATTCCGGATGTGGGCAAGGAATTGTTGGAAAAAATCCAATGTTCCAATTATTGCATTTTCAAACCCGTCTCGCAAAAACCAATGATCGCGTGCGGGAAAACCGTCGACTCCGTCGACTTTACTCCTCCCAATACCTGAAAATAAAGCTAAAGAATGTAAGGAAAGTAAAAATGCAAATATTAGGAATAAAACGTTAAAGTTAAAAATAAAATTGTAGATAAGAAACCGAAATTCGGTAAGATCTCTATTTATAAAGGACAGTCTCTCCATTTTAACTTCGCTCTGATCCTCTAGATTATTATCAGCTGTCTTATCAATATGAGATTGAAGTGCAAGCGAGGCTGCGCCTATTAGATTCAAATCCCGAGTATCTTCGTTCATCATATTGTTTTCGACATCCGAATTTTCTAAGGCGGTTGAATTTCTTGGATTAGAGTCGTCAAGGAACATTGTTTCTCTTAGTTGTCCATTATGAATGGAATTACTTGACCTAATTATTACACTTTTGCCCCGAAAAATGTATTGGAAGTGTGTTAATAAGTTGAGACGTTTGTTTGCTGAGTTTGGAATACCCGAGATTTACAACACTTGGAATATTAGTACCGGAAGGATTTTCACATGAATAAAAAATTTTTCTTGAATTCTATTGGTGCGTGATATTTGTATTTTATCCGAAATTCCCTGATTTTCTCTCACTAGTTTTGCAAGATTAGGATTTGCGTGGGCTTGACTACGCGTGGTTCAAGCGTTACTTGCATCTGTTTTTTCGCTTAGCTTACCAGGTTTATTTGACATTGCTTAAATTATTTATGAGTGCCATAAGACCAGCACAAGTCTCTAACCATGTTTGAACACGTTTTTCTTATTTATTTTGCACAACAGGGTGTAAAAGGTTTCAATATCACAGAAAATTTTACAAAAAATGCATAAGAATTTTAGAAAAAATTATTCGCCCTAACTAAATTGTAGGGTGGCATATGAATTCTTCCCTTATGTGCTTTTAACAATGAGGCATTATGTTCGAAGGGTTTGAGTTCTTTCTTGATTAAAAGTTCTTGGAAAAACAAAAGTTTTTATCGATCCTGACACCTCTATGTTTGGATTGATTTTCTCACAGACTTGTGATACTCAATGACTTGTGTTCTGGTTTCCGAAATTTAGTTGGAATCAGGAGAGACTCCAAACTTGGGGCGAGCGCACAAGCCAAATGAATTTAGAGACACAAAAGTTATGATCAAATCAGTTTATTTCTAAGATACAGATAGTAAAAGGTATTGGTACCCGAAGAGAAGTGCTTCGAGGTTAAAGGATGTTTTAAATTAATTTCCACTTGATTCCGTCTCTCCAGGTAGAAAGAAAGGACATATTAATCGTTTCAACAGATAAGAGAGGAGAAGAGGGGGGAAAGTTAGGATTAGGAATTCAGATTTAGGAATTTAGTAATCCGTTTAAGTGCGTTTATTTATGATGACCTTTTATTAATCCAAATAATGCAGCTTGACCAAGGACCTGGATCGCAGCAATCGAATCCAGGTAATAGTAAGTTCGGGGATCCCTAGTAGATTCACGATCGAACTGCACACAAATCTAGGTGATACTGGGTTCAAGAACTCCTGGTTGATTCACCACCAAACTGCACATAGACTAGACTCGATAAGCAAGCTGACGTAGGTGATAAGCAACCCGAAGAAAAACTGAGCTTGAGACTTAGACTGAACAACTGAGTCCTTGCTCGTTGGTTTTGCCACCTGATTGATCCACACTGCATTCTAATCTGTCTGAGCCCACAGGTTTAATCCACCCTTTATGTTCCTCTTGGTACAACCCCTCTGATTGGTCCGCACTGCATGCTAATCTATCTGAGCCCATGGCAGATCTGATCCACCCTTTTATGTTTTTATCGGCACAACCCCTCGGGCTCACAATCAACTACTTCATGCACCCCCCTTTTGCTTTTAGTATGAAGGTTGATTATTTTCTCAAAATTTTTTCATTTTAATGTTCTATTTAGAAGAAATATTTTCAGTCTCTTTTTTTTTTAAAGTGATAAATATTAACCTTTCACTTTATTCCGAAATTTGCGTGTTTTTGTAGACGTAATAAATTTTTGTTTATGAATTTTGAAAATCATGACTTGAAATTTTAAACACGTAATACAAATAATAATTTTTTGTTACATGATTCTAGATGACATTCAGTGACCTAGTCATGTACTGGCGACCATATGTTAATGATATTGATCCCATGGAATAATTGATCGTGCGCTTGAGGAGTTGTGCCGAGAGGAACATAAACAGGTGGATCAGACTTATGGGCTCAAATAGACTAGCATTCAGTGTGGACTAATAAGAGGGGTTGCACCGAGGGGAACATATAGAATGGATCAGGCCTGTGGGCTCAGGTAAGTTAGCATGCAGTGCGGACCAACAGGAGGTTGATTGTGCCTGTGTGGCAAAACCAAAGAGCCAGGTCCTACCTTGATTCCCGAATATAAAAACTCCTTCGAAACCCCTGTACTGCTAATTCAGTCAGTACTTAGCTCAGTTTTTAATCAGGTTGCTTATCGAGTGCTCATCTCCGTCCACGTCAATCTACTTCAGTTGTTCTCAAGTCAGGTCTATATGCAGTCAGTTTTGTCGTCAATCTACCAGTGATCCCCGAACCCAAATCATCTAGATTCATGTGAAGTTCTTTCGTGAATCTAACAGTGATTCCCAAAACCACTATCACCCGAATTCGAATGCAGCTTGACCTAGGACCTGGATCGCAGCATAATTCTGATTAATACAAGGTCACCATTAATCAACGCACTCAAACGGATTAATAAACAGTAAGTTTCAAATTCTTAATTCTAACTTTCCCAATCCTCTCCTCTGTTATCTGTCAGAACGACTAATTAGTGCGTTCTTTTCAGCTGGAGAGACAGAATCGAGAGGAAATTAATTTGAATCATCCTTCAACCTCTGAGCACTTCTCTTCGGGTATCAACACCTACTACTATATGTATCTTTAAAATAGACTGATTTGATCATAATTTTAGTGTCTTTAAAATTATTAGGCTTGTGCGCTCATCCCGATTTTGGAGTCCCTCCCGATTGCAAGTAATTCGATCAACCTACGGAAATTTGGTGTATGTATATGTTTTAGGGCATAACAATTACGATGAGATTATGAGAATATGAGATTCTAAGTTTATGACTTTTTGAGAAAAAAAATTATTTTGGATAATTTTCTTTGACATTGTCGCATATATTTGACGATAATACAAATTTATGACAATTAACGCATTATTTAAAACATGTCTTGGTTGTTGATAACACGGAAAAAATTTGTACTTGAGGAATTACTGAACTAGTTACGATGTGGCGGACAGAGAAAAATTCGGTGAATCAACAATAACTTTTCTGTGAATTATCTCGAACTGTTCAGTCATCATTACAGAACTGATAATAAATATTAAAAGTCGGTGCCAAAGAAGTTCAAAATGATTATTACGAATAAGTTGAAAAGAAACTACATCTCCGCTGTGAGAATCACGGTTCTCGGTCGCTCAAAATTACAGAACTCTACTGTGTTTTGAAATACACGGACGTGGCGACG
>JAUMHM010083610.1:0-13154 GCA_032362435.1 Melikaiella ostensackeni
ACTTGGCAGGACATGCCCAAAAAGCAGGACATGTCCTGCCAAATCAGGACGTCTGATCACCCTATTTATATACCTTTATCACTCAATTATCACCTTTTTTTCAAATATTTTTTAAATTTGAAATTTTTATTGAAATTTTCATTGATTGAAGTCTGATGTTAAATTATGCACATTGACAATTTCCAACACTAAATTTTAATAAAAAATTCAAATGTTGAAAATTAAATTTTCGACACCTGAATTTTTAACAGTTAATTTTTAGTACTTGGATTTCCAACTGTTGAATACAGAGGGCAATGCAAAATTCAACTGATGACAATTCAATTCAAAATTTTCTTCGATTTTCAATAATTTGAAAATTCAACTGTATAAAATTCAGTTTTCTTTAATTTTTAATAGTTGAATTTTCGGCAGTTAAAGATTTGATAAAAAAGCGAATTTTATATTAAAAATGTTATATTCACACAACTCTACGCAAGAATTCAATAAATAAACAATTCAATCTATAAAATGGAAATTCGGTTAAATTTTTTTTTTTCATGATTAAAATATATTTCTTGGTTAAAAATTCAACTCTTTCTATAAATTTCATCTTTTTTGTTTGAAACTTGATCTCTTTTGATAGAAATTTATTTTAATCATGTTTTTTGGTTATAGTTCAACTGTTTGTTTGAAAATTTGTCTTTTTGGGATTTAAAGATCAACTATTTTAGTGAAAAATTGAACAATTTGGTTGGAAATTAACTTTTTTGTCGAAAATTCATCTCTTTTAGTATAAATTTCTTCTAATCATCTTTTTTAGCTAAAAATACAACTGTTTGGTTGAAAAGTCGTCGTTTTGGTCAAAAGTTTAACTGTTTTGTTAGAAAATTGAACTGTTTGGCTGGAAATTACCTTATTATTGAAAATTCAACTGCTTTGTTGAAAATTCGTCTTTTCGGCTTGAGGCTTCCAACAATTTGATTGGAATTGTTTTTTTTTTCTTGACAGAAATCTTTCTTGCTTGAAAACTGGATTTCCTTTTATTCAAAGATTCATCATTTTAGTTGAAAATTCAACAATTGGGTTAAAAATTTAAATATTTTGTTGAAAATTTGTCTTCTCAAATAGAAAAATGTTATATTTACATAATTTTACAGAAGAATTAAATAAGTAAATAAACATTTCAATCCATAAAAAAGAGTTTAGAAAAAAGTCGATTTTTTAAAAATCTGGTTGCCGCAGGCCAATAATGAAATAAATTTCCCTCTTAAATACGTTCTTTTTTCAGTTTGAGGTATTTTATACCCTACCTTTTTATTTGAAAAGCAAATTTTCAACTGATTAAAAATTGCTATTTTTCAAATACTTTTTGCTAAGGATACTTTTTTCTTCAGAAAGATACTTTTTTGATACTTGTTAGTTATACAGAGTATAGAGCACTTCTAAGCCAGCCTAGATGTAAGGTTGTTCTTATGTCTGAAAAAAATTTCATAACGGTCAGGTAAAATAAAAATTATCAGGAAAAAGTCAGCGAAAGTCAGGGAATTTCGAAGTTTGGATTTTGTAGCAACCGTGTCAAATAATTTTATTTATACTTGATTTGAAATCAAACTTTTTCTAAAATAATTAATTATAGCTAGCCAAATATCTTTGTAAAGAATCGTGTTGGATTTAAAATTGAACCTGTTCACTAAAATATCTTAAAAACCTAGATCTGCGTAAGTGAAGCAGATAGGAGCAACGAATCTTCTCTCAATAACCCTATGAACGTGACAAAGCTATCACAAAAATATACGAGTATTCCCTGGAAGGAATACTTCAACACAATTTTCTCAATTCACAAATCGAGCATCATAATTGGCGATGGTGAAATAATAATAGTGAGCGTGCCTACTTTTTTCGAGAAATTTGAAAAACTGATAAAGGAAACTCCAAAAAGGGTTTTGGCTAATTACCACTTATGGAGAGCAGCTCAGGAAGATTTGGATTATTTAACTGAAAAAATTCGAAGCCGCAAATTAAAGTTCACAACTGTGCTCGACGGTAACGATAAAAGGCAAGATAGACGGAGTGAATGCCTTGAAGCGACATCTGGAGTTCTAGTGTCAGGTGTTGGTGCTCTATATGTCAGGAAGTACTTCAGTCCAGCGTCGAAGAAAAGTGCAGAAGAATTAGCAGTCGATATTGAAAAACAGTACAAGAAAATTATACAAGAGGTGAGATTTTCTTATGATATATTTCAAACTCTACATCTGTGAAGAGAAGTAGGATAGAAAATAATGAATTTGGACAGAAAATAATTTAATAGTTGGAAATGGGTATAGCATAAGAAATATAAATAAGGGGAAAACAATTAATATAGTTATTGAATGGGTTTTTAAGAATGAGGAAGACATTAGTATTATCAATAATTGATTACCTACGTGGGTGGGTCAAAACAAAAAATTTTCCTTGGATATAAGGAGACATCATCAAAATGATTCAATTTGTTGGAAAAGTAACTATGAATTTTCTCAATTATTTATAAGAACGAGTATAGACTTTCAGCACTGTTGCACGACTACTAAATTGAAAAAACTGGCATACAGTTTTCAGAAATGTAAGAGGTGAGAAAGAATAGCAAAGTTGGAATACAACCATCAAACATGAAAAGAACCCCCCTTTTTTAAGAGCAAATTTTTTTCCAATTTACAGTTAGTTTCTTATCAAATGGAAGTTTCTAGGGGGTCCCCGCTCAAACAAAAAGAATTTACTTCTCATTTGAGCGAACCCATTATCTACGGTAGTTTGCATTATATATTGGAGGGAGGCCACTTCTTCTATACCTATTCGTATTGTAACTTATGAAAAATGAATAGAATAGAAAATCATGAAAAAAGGGACAGAAAAGGACTTCATTGTCTCTTATTGCCTAATAGAAAGAAAAAGTGATAAAACGGTATACTATAGTACAGAATTCATTGAAAGAAAAATATATTAATTTGTATTTGTGTAAAAAATGAAAGAATGTTTGCAGAGGAGAATAGAAACAAACAAAAGTCTGCGACTCTTGTATCTTTATACATGTTTAACCCCATTCTCCATGTCTCTTGCTTGCTCTCACTTTTGTTTCAGGCTGACTGGATGGATGAAAAAACAAGGACGAATGCTTTGAATAGACTCGCATCTATGAAAAATTATATTGGATGTCCCGCTGAACTTTTCGATGACAAAATACTAAATGAATTCTTCAAGAAGGTGGCAATAACCCCGAATGATTACTTTCAAGCAGCTACAAACATGTCCTTTTTCTGGGATGACTATTTTTTCAATCAATTGAGGAAGCCTGTAAACACATCGGAATGGACCATGCACAGTGAAACAGATATTGTAGGCCCTTTCTTCTCTGTAGAGGGAAACGGAATTGGTAAGTATATTTTATTTTTTGATTTTTGCCAAACTGTAAACTGGTCTTTGGCCAAGATTCCAAGAGTTACAAAATTATTTTTTGAATCTTTATTTAATAAAAAAATTTCTTCACAATGTATAAGATTGAAAATTTATAACTTGTCCTCACCTATTTTATTATTATTATTATTATATCATCAGGTCAAATCCCTTTTGGAGTAAGCGTAACTCACTCAGTATTTTGGTGAATATTTTGCCAACAGTACTCAGCATACTAATCGCTCCATGATTAGTACAGTCACCTTTATCACCTTTTCTCTTGTAGAGTGGAACGATAATCGCCTTGCTCCAGTTATTCAGAATTTCGTCGTTTTTAGCACACATATTCATGAATTCGTTCAGCCTTGAAAACGAATATCCGCCACCGCTCATAAGTATTTCAGCGGTACAACCATCCACACCAGCAGTCTTACCATTCATTAGTTTCTTGATTGCGGATGAAGTTTAGCTGCTATCGATTCTCATTTTACCATGTAGAACGGTATTGTCTAGCGTATCCTCTTCTGTGTTACAGTTCTCATGCTCCGCAGCTTTACCTCCATACAATTTCTTGGCAATATCACTTACATTGTCTTTCACTTTGTCCGTATCCCATACCATTTCACCATCAGCATTCTTAATTTCGGCTAACTCAGTGCTGATATCTCCTTTCTCAATGTTCTTAAGCCATTTCTAAAATAATTCCATAGTCCCTTTAAATTCATTTAGCATTTTTTATCTTCTTCTGCTTTGATTTTATCGTTGCTTTCTTTGACTAGTATTTTTGCTTTTCTGTTTTTATTTCCGCAGTGAATCCCAGACGTCGGATAATTTTTATCGTGAGACTGATTCACAATCACACTCACAACATTATATGTAGTTGTCAATTGTTTGCCGTGTTTTAATCCAACTTCAGATAAAAAATCTCTGGGATTCACTGTACCCATGATCATTTTATTGTCTAGTCCGCTCCACATTGCTAAGACC
This sequence comes from Melikaiella ostensackeni, assembly GCA_032362435.1. NCBI lineage: Eukaryota > Metazoa > Arthropoda > Insecta > Hymenoptera > Cynipidae > Melikaiella > Melikaiella ostensackeni. The sequence continues at coordinate 4,396 of JAUMHM010083610.1, forward strand.
TATAATATTGAGCTTTCTCGAGAATGCTTGCTTTCTCTCATTAACAGCCACGCGGATTTCATCACTCCACCAAAAATCTCCAGTCTCTTCCGCCAACCACAGTACCGTACACTTGTGATGCACTCTCAAAGATGCTATTCCGTAGTATTATCAGTGCATTCCTTGCATTTTGTATTGCCTAATTCAATTTTTCAGTCTTCTTCATGATGTCCTGTATTTTCATTCAGCTTTTCACGATATACTACTTGTACTTCTTGTTTCTGCAAATTCTTCATCTTAACTCATGTCTTCTTCGACGTATTATTAATTCCTCTTCTCCTCCATTCTTTACCTAGGTGCGTTCTTGAAACTATGAGGTAGTGATCCGTTCCACATTCAGAACCTCTCATAACTATTGTATTTTCTACTAGCCCTCTCAGTCTCTCATCTACTACAACAAAGTCAATCATACTGTGGGTTTTTTCTATGCAAGTATGCTTGTGGATCATTTTTAGTCTAAACCAAGTATTTGTAATAAGCAATCCTTTCTCTGAGCATGAGCTAGTTAATTTCTCCCCATAGGCGTTCAGTTTTGGGGCTCTCAGATGACCAAGTACAGTGTTTGTACCTCCGCGTTGAACACAAATTCAGCCATTCATATCTCTATGTATGATGATTCTTTTCCCAGGATCGCAAGTACCTAGAGCAGAGATGTCCACGGATAGTACCCCAAGTCCCTGAGATTAACGAGTGAAAGATTTTCGCTCTTCACTCTTTCCGCGGACATCTATGACTTAGAATATCATCTAAGGAACCCTAGAACGTAACTTCAAAATAACTTTCTTCACCATCTACTGGAGCGTAGTATACTGTCATAAATAGCAGCCTGATTCCCACGTTCATTCTTACCAATAGTGATCTACGAAAAACAAATGCACACTATTTGACAAGCTGTTTCCTCTCTCATTCCTAATCAGACCTACTCCTTGGCTATCATGTGATTTAGTATTTATACTTCTGACCATACATATATGAGGTCTGTTTTTGACCTGTCTTATCTCACATCCCTTTTTCTTTGCTTCAGGTACACATAAAATATTGAGCTTCTTCAAGCGCATTGTGTCCCACAATTTCCTTTCCTTAAGATCATTTACACTACTAGCGTTCCAAACACCCAGTCTTCTACCAAATTGACGCGATGAATGTTTTTCATAAGTATAAATTCTTGCCCAAACTAAGCAGCTAATTCGGCATAAGGTAGTGTGTCTATTAGCATCTGTCCCACCAAACTTTGGTCATTCATAGGAAAGTATGAAAACACAGCCAGAAGCAAAGGAGTCATGATCGGTTTGTGTAATATACTTAGGCGAGCACCAGCCTCCTGCAGTTTGATCTTTAAGATTGGAAAAATTCATTCATTCCTTCAGAAATGTGATAAGAATTCTCAACCCTAATTAAAACGTGGCAAGCTTTGAAACTTCCATAATTTTCAATTACCCTCCCAGACTTACCCCAGTTTCCAAAAGCAGCAAGCATTTTTATAAATTGTCAGAAACTTCAAGTATAATATGAATTCCAATTTTTTAGAAATCCCTGCTGGAATTCTACAAGACCTTTTCTTTAATAAGGATGCGCTTCAGTATATGAACTACGCTGGGATTGGTTCGTTTAATATGGGACATGAAATGACTCATCTTTTCGATAACCTTGACGCTTACATGACTCCAGAAACGAAAATAAAATATCTTGAAAAAGCTGATTGCATTACTAAGCAGTACGGAAATTATACTGCTCAAGAAGTCGGATTAAAAGTATGTATATAGAGGATTTAAAAAAATCTATATCTTTGCATACCTCTAGCTCCAGAGAACCTTCTCTAATCCGAAGGTCTTATCTCGTTCTATCATTTTCGGAGTAGGAAATCGAGACATGTATATGGATGCTTTTTAAGTTTAACATTCAAATAACAAACCAAGTTATACTAGAAAATTAAAAAATGAATTATTTTTGTGTGAAAAAGTTAACGAATCGATGAATTACAATAAAAAGTATTTAACAATTTTCAGTTGAATGGTGCCTTTACGCAAAGAGAAAACATTAATGACAACGCCGGCGTAAAAGTAGCGTATCAAGCCTATCAAGATTGGGTGAAACGAAACGGACCCGAACCCAAATTGCCTGACTTAGTGAACTATTCTCAATCACAGCTTTTTTGGATTAATGCAGCTATCCAACAGTGTGACAAATACACATTAGAGTTTCTGAGAATGATCGTTACGACAGATATTCATAGTCCATCAGGATTCAGAATCATAGGTTCATTTTCGAATAGGCAAGAATTTGCAAGAGACTTTAATTGTCCACTTGGTTCCAAAATGAATCCAGTTAAGAAGTGTTCCGTATGGTAAAACTTTCCTTGAAACAGACATTTCACTGAGAATTGAAATCTACTAATGTACTTTCTTGAATAAGCTAATACTGTGAATATATGACTAATAAAGAAAGAATTTTCTATTGAATTCTGTAAAAAAATCTTTGGTGTTCTTTTACTAGGATAGTGCAGGATTAGGATAAAAATATTTTTAAGAAACCATTAGGAAGGTAATTAAATTCTGGGTTGAATGAGCCCTATTTAAAGTAATTGGGCCATGAAGGTATTAAATTATCACGTGAGAAAGACAAAAGTAAAATTCCGGCTTTTGGGGAATTTTGTACTTCAACTTCAACTCTTGGCAAGAGCTAGGAGAATGAATTTTCAAATTTTATGTTCTACAAAAGTGATCGTTAAGATTAAACCTTTCATTTGAGCCATTCAGCATTGAAAAATCATCGAGGAATCATGAAATAAACAGTTTTTGTGTGAGCATGCTTAATTTAAATAAAAATATTTCATCTATATTCAGGATGGCGCTATCACCCTTGAAAGTCAAGCCTGATTTTTAGTAGGTCAGCCGGTTAGTGGTCCGATACCATCCGTTGGTATTGTATATCAGCGAAATGTTTTTTGAAAATTTTAACGGTAATTTAGAAGATTTAAATAGTCTGCTAAGTTATTGGATTGACAAAAACTATTTTTGAAAAACATATCATTTTTGTAACAAAGATATTTTCTTAATTCTTGTAAGTTCAGATTTTACATAAAATTTCAGTCATATGTGCAGCTCCGCTTCAATTAATTATGTCCCTGCAATCAACATGGCTTTTCAGCTTGACCAAACAGGCCATGATTTTTGTCACCGTTATTTGAGTCCATTGATCAATTTTAGTTTCGATCTTCCTACACACTCCTACTTAATCAATATAAAACTTAAAGCCGTTTGGTTCCTAATTTGTTTGAAGAAAGTTTTTTTAAAGAAATATATGCTATTTTTCTAACATCGATATTTTTATAACTTTTGGAAGTGCAGAGTGTACTTGAAATTGCAGTGATTTGTGTAGCTCAGCTTCGATTAATTTCAACATGAAAGTACCTGCAAATGTCATTTTCAAGGTTCAAACTTTAAAAGCATAGTTTTCAAAAAATTACATTCGCGGCTATTTTCATGGCCATATTATTGATCAGATTATTAAAATACATCGATATACAAGGTTTCAAAAATATAATAAATGTATGAACTTGTTTTCAAAGAATTCTCAATCTGTACCAAAGTCGTGATATTGATAATAATAAAAATTACTGAGCTGTATTCATCTTTCCGCCAACACGCAGTAAAACATGAAAGATTCATCAATCTAAAAAATGTACGACTACTAAAAAAAAAAGATTCTTAATCTCCCCAAGTATTATTTGAAACTATCTGTGGCCTTTTTATTATTTTTACATTTCTTGAAATACGAGTTTTGAAAATATAAAAAATTTGTGAATTTTTTCCTAAAGAATTTCCAATTTCTACCATAATCGTGAGATCGATAATATTCAAAATTTAATGTTTTAACATCAAATTTTTATTGTTAATATTTTTTGCAAAAAATTTTTATTTGCGACGAAAGCCTGATGAAATTTTCTCGAACACAAGGGCTATTAGAAATTTCATTTCACAGCGAAAAAGAAACGACTTTCGATTTATGGTGGCCTACTTGGAATAATCTGACCTGAACTAAAAATTCAAACTCAAGTAGAAAAAAACTGGTAAGCAGAAAATTCCAATCAATGCAGATTTTGGCTATACTACATCAATACTACGCTGCTATATAGGTCGCTCTTTTGGCTCCGCACACTTTTTACATTCTAATCAGAGAAGGTATTAGATTTGTGTAAAATTTGACCTCCCACCCGTTTTTGTCAAATTTTCACGTTTTGAGACACCCTGAACCCGAAAAACAGGTTCTTACGAATCTGTCTGTCTGTATGTCTGCCTGTATATCTGTGTGTCTACTTGTATGTCTGTATGTATAAATGTCTGTCTGTGAGCACGCTAATTTTTGAAAAAAGTAATCAATTAGATTGACAAAAACCATTTCTATAAAACATGTCTTATTTTTGTAACAACGATATTTTTCAATTCTTATTGGTACAGATTTTACTTAAGATTTCAGTAGTATGTGCAGCTCCTTCTTAATTAATTATGCCGCTGCAATCAACATAGTTTTTTAGCTTGACTAAACAGGCCATAATTTTTATCAGAATTATTTCAGTCAATAGATAAATTTTAGCTTTGATCTTCGTATACATTTCTACTTAATTATTTTAGGAATATATCATGAAAATGTCCGCAAATCTTATTTTCAAGGTTAAAACTTGAAAAACATAATTTTTTGAAAATTACATTCACGGCTATTTTCATGGCTATATTTCTAATCAGCGAATTGAAATACATGGATATACAAGGTATTAAAAATATAAGAAATCTATGAACTTTTTTTTCGAAAATTCCTAATCTTTACCGAAGTCGTGAGTTTAGTATTATCATAAATTGCTGTGTCCGAGTTTTGTCCCCCTGAGCGATAAAATTTAGTATTGCAATGAAACAATATAACTGAAAAATGTATGCATACTAAAATATGCTTGTTAATCTCTTCCGGCGCCATTGAAAAGTTCATTGTGACACATTTTTTTTTGTTTCTATACAAAGAACTTACAGTGCTCTCATAACAAAAGATAGTTCAAAAATAACAAAGGTGCGTGCTCTTAAATATTTAAAATTATAATCAATTTGACTGTAAAGGGCACACTTCGGGGTAGTTGATAAAAAAGTGTTCAGTCATTATTGTTGACCAATGCATTACCGTAAAATGTGGTGTTTTCTTAGGTAGACCGCATACGATGAATGTAAGTTATTCACCAACTCATCATAATTTTTCAGATTGTCTGTACAAAGCTTTATATATAAAGAGCTGATAGACGAAAAATTAGCGTGAACTGATAAATACTGCAAGTTGAAAGGAGATATTAATCCAGGAAAATATGATTAAATTGCGAATCCACATTTTCCTTCTTCTCCTTCGTATTTTTCACAAGTGCGAATTTCTCAATGCTGTAAATACGAAATCAGACGTCAGCAACGTGTGCTCAACTCCTCAATGCATATTCACTTGTATGTATAATTATTTATTGATCTACTTTCGTTATCTATTTTTTATGTTCTATAATATGTAAACCTTTTAGATCATTGCCGATTTTATATTGTAAGAGTTATAAGCGTTTCTGTGAGTCGCGGTTGAAATTCATTGATTTCTTTCTGAAATGACCTGGCAGTAGGTGTACTCTGTGCTTGAAGAATAAAATTAATATATCGATCGGTACCAACCTATTTCTAAAAGGTCGGAAATATTCTGGGAGTATCCCCATGTGCGTAACTCAATACCGACATCCTGGGCCCTATTCATTAGGGCAAAAGCATTTTTATCTTGCTCAAACCAATAACTTCAATAAATATTATCAATCATGGGATTGTGTCATTCTAAACCTGAGGGCAATGACTCATCCATTAATATTATAATTATGATTTTTTAGAATTGGGATTTTGAATTCTATTTTGCAGCTTCCATAATCCGACAGTACATGGACCCCAAGGTAAAGCCGTGCGATGACTTTAACCAATTTGCCTGTGGTACTTTTTTGAGAAACACAACAATTCCGAAAGATAGGCCTCGCGTCGACAGGTATGATATCATTTATCGAAAAAATCAGGAGCTTCTGCAAGGTATCCTTGCAGAGAACAGTCCACCCAATGAACCAAGATGGATCACACTCACGAAAAACTTTAACAGGGCTTGCATGAACACAGGTTAGCGTATTTCAAAATTCGAACTTCAAAATTAATACAATTTTTCGTGCGAAAAACTAATTCTCCTTTGTTTCTGTAGCTGCGATTGAAAAAAATGGTCTCTATTCAGCATTAGCCGACATCAAAGATATAGGTGGCTGGCCTGTCCTGGACGGAAACTTGTGGCAAGAGGCAAATTACGATTGGAAACAGTCCACTTATAAGGCGCTGAAATTGGGATATGGAACGGGTTACTTTTTCACTTCCAAAGTCACCTCTGAGTATTCAAACTACAAAAAAAATGTGCTAAATGTGCGTAGTCATACTAAAATAAATAATAACAAATTAAGACTAATATATAATATATTTTCAATAAAAAAGTATTCTTTTAGATCGACCAACCGAGTCTCTCCATTGACCGCGAAGATTTGGTAAAAGGGTTCAGTAACAAGAACGTCAACGCCTACTACAATTTTATGATTGATATTGCTTTTAGATTTGGTGCAGACAGAACTAAAGCTGCAAGTGAATTAAAGGAATCTCTCGAATTCGAAATTAAACTCGCCAGTGTGAGTATTAACTTTATGCTATAACTACGAAAAATGGTCATTCAACGTTTCGGAAAAATGTTTCATCTATTAGGTTAATAGAAAGTTTTTAAAGTTCATTCAAAAATATTTTATGACTTTTTTTCTAAATAAATTATAATATTCTTATCTCATTACTACTATATCAATATTTTCGTGATGGAAGCCTCGGCACAGATAACGTTGGATCAATAAAAATCTGTTTTGCTGGTATCTTTGTTCCAAGCATATGTTGATATACTTTGTTATATGACATAATTTGTTTGATGACATTCATACTAGTACATAAATCGGATAAATACTTGGGCAGAATTCTCTCGTCATAGTATAAACATAAGTAGATTTAAAAAAAGTATTCTTGTTGATCCAAAATTGTCTCTGTCGAGACTTCGACTATGATTTGTTTTACTTCTACTCGTATTACATTGGTTTACATGAAGAATGTATCAGGAGGAAAAAGAGATTTCTAAACTAATTGTGGGTCGCTGAAAAAGAAAATGACATTTTTCTATTTTTTCAAAGAAGCGTTTTCCAGATATTTCCAAAAAACTTATTATTTTTTTTCAGTTACTGGAAAAAATCTTGATAACGGTTGATCCAATTAACATAAAGTGTATTTCGTTCAAAAGGTATGATCTTCCACTTTCCGATTATATACTGTTTGTGTCAATCGGATCAACATTTTTAGGTTTACAAGTGATGAAAGTAAAAAAGTGGATTTTCCGCTCTTATTTGAAAATCACTCACTTTGAGTCGTTTAATTTTTTGGAATTTCATCGCCTATAACACAATAAATTTTAATCCGATCGACACAAACAGTATATCGTCGGAAAAAAAACATACCTTTCGAATGATATACAGCTCATGTTAGTTGAATTAACCTTTTTCGAGATTTCTGCCAGTAACTGAAAAAGAGCCACGAAACACGTTTTTTGCAAATATCTCGAAAATCCTTCTTCGGAAAAATGAACGAGTGTCATTTTCTTTCACAACGACTCAGAATTAGTCTATAAAACACTTTTTACATTCTCATCACTTATGATGGAATGTCTTAGATTCATGTGAATTCGGACGTATCCAGTTTTCGTCAATTCTCCACGTTTTGAGACCCGCTGAGTCAGAAAAAGTGATTCTTACGAAAATGGTAATCTGTCGGTCTGTCTGTTGTCTGATAGACAGAAGACCAAAATTTTTGCCTCCAAAAGTTCTACAAAAGTGCCCCTGACCGTTTTTCAGTAGCAATAATAGTTTTTGTTTCAAACGTGGAAAATGCCATAAGAAAATCTAAGATTCAAATAGATAAACAACGCAAGAAACGATGAAAGCTTCAACCGCAAAATTACTCACCTCAAAATGACCTCCAAAATTGTCTGTAAACATTTTTTATCTCTCATCAGAGAAGGTATTAAATTTTTGTAAAATTTGACCTCCCCCGTTTTTGTCAAATGTCCACGTTTGGACACCCCCTGAACCCGAAAAACAGAATTTTACGAATGAGTCTGCCTGTATGCCTGTATGTATATCTGTCTGTCTATATGCCTGTATGTCTGTCTGTGAGCACGAAAACTTTTGAAAGAATGAATCTATTGGATTGGCCTTTGGTACGCTGCTTTAGTGTCGGAAACTGAAGGTCAAGTTCGTTAGCCAGCCATTTTGAATGAAAATTCAAAAAGTTAGAGCATTTTCAAAATCTTTGAGACCATTCTTTTCAAGATTTTAAAATTATATGTACGACTATTTGTAGTACTCAGGAAGTCGAACAATTTATCTGCATGACTTTTTTCAATAAAAAAAGTATTATGAGAGTTGTAGCATTTTCAAAGTTCAAAAAATGAAACGAAAATGAAAATTTTCAGCCAAACGATGCACGTTATAAAGAAAGTTAAGTGAAGAAAAACGTTCCTTTTTAGAAGCCCTACACGATTGTCATAAAAACTTTTTGAATTTTTTTGAAAGATCCAAAATTCGAATTTTGAGCTTAATAACG
>JAUMHM010083612.1:0-13152 GCA_032362435.1 Melikaiella ostensackeni
CCCCCCCACCCAAAAATAATTAATACAATATTACCAAGGTTTAATTCTTATTTTTATTATATTTTTAATACTTTTCAAAATATCCACAAAAAAAAACAGATTTACTTGTTTACAACGTTGCTATAGCAAAATTAAAAAATGTCGCCAGCTAAAGATTTTATTTACAAAACCCAATAAATTCTTGGCACCCTAAAAATAAAAGTGAATTTAACATTTTACAACTAAATTTGACATTCTTTTGCGTGAGTTGTACATATCGTTATGCGTAAAAATGATAGTAGAATTAAACTAATATCAGTAAAATACGATAAATGTTCGCATTTTCTTGAAATTTAACGAAAATCGTGGAGTATGATTTGAAGACGTAATTTTCAAGGTAATTTTAATAAAATTTCGAAAACAATTGACAACTAGCTTTTGGGTTAATGTACAGCAGCTTGAAATAATTGCCGACGCGGTTTTCTGTGACATATTCTAAGTTTAATTTCTTCAAAGTAGGAATGCAATTTCAAAGGTTTTTACACTATGGCTACGTCAAAATTTCAGTTTTTTAAAATAGGATTCCTAAAGAACGCGACTTAGTATAGAGAAAGTGCAATAATCTCCTTTCTGCGTAATTTCATAAATTCCGTTCCGTTTTTTCCTCGCATATACTTTCATAAATCTCTTAAGCCTCTTGTAAGTTTAGCAAAATATGTTTCGCGCAACTTTCGTGCCGATCGACTGGTCGACGAGAAGTAGGTCGTTAAGTAAACCATTCGTCTTTACCATTTGATTTATTATAAACAATGGTAAGCGCCGCGTAATCCGGAAGAGACGATAAAAACAAGCGTCATTTAGACCTGACCTATGAATGCATAGAACTGAACCAGGTCTAATCGCCCCACTTTTTCGCGAACTAAGTTATTAGTTTTTTATATGGAATTAAATAACCTTTGATTAAGCCGCAGTGTACTCGTATAACTCAAGCGTCACGCAACAAGATTCTGCCTAGTTCAAAAGAGAAAAAAAATGTAATAAAACTAGCTATTTTCATACTCTTTTTATTCATTTGAACAATATTCAATAGATTGAAACTGTTATTATAAGTAAATATTGAAAAAGTTGTTTATATATTTATTTATTTGGGCACTAATTAATTAGTAACTTATTCCTAAAAAATTCAGATTTAGATAGTAGCCTGCAGTTGTAAAAGAGAAAAAACTTTAGCTTTCCACTTGATTTAAGACCGACGCCAGTGAGGCAAAAGAAGTTTTTTTGGACAAATTAGTCTAGAACTTACAATTTTCATCCGGTCCAAGCGTTTTTTTTTAGATGAAAGATAACTAAATTTTCAAGATATTCGTGCGAGCCGATTTTTTAATTCTTTTTTTATTCATTTTTTAATTGACAACAAAGTTGTCATTTTTTAAAATTAACCATCTTATCATCTTAAAACTACTCATATTTATGAAAAGCATAATGAAATTAGTAAAGACACTCCTTACAAATAACATTCAGCAGGTTACAACATTTTAACAAATTAATTTTTTTGTTAAATTAATGAGTATAAGTGCTACTGCAAGAATAAAAATACTCAGACTTTATTTTTCAATTTTTTGTTCAGGATATACGTGAAAACAATGCATAGTTACCATTATTAGAAGGTTCAAAGTAACTCTTAATCTTATAAACAAATTTAATAAACAAATACATATCTTAGTCATTTCACATTCTAAAGACTTCGTTCCTTTAACAAAATTGATTAAAAAATTGTCAAAAAAAATAATATGTAAGATTTTGTATTTACTGCTAACAGTTGTTAATTGTTTAAATAAATTTTATAAACAAATACAGATTTTCGTCACTTTTCAACCGATAGATTACGTTTTTTCAACGTAATCAATTTTAAATTACTTCGAAAAATCCTTCCCTCATGATACTTTATCAATAAATAATAATTGTTTATTTTATAAACAATTTCACAACTTGACTATTTGTCAACAAATAGATGTCGTGTTTTTTCGAAATTGACTACCAATGACTCAGGAAGGACATTATTTATTAGAAAAAGTTGACAGACGATAATATTTGCTATCTATTCAAATAAATTTTATAAACAAATACCGATTTTCGTCAATTTTTAACCGGCAGATTTCATTTTCTCAACGGAATCGATTTTAAATTTCTTGGCGAAATCCTTTTCTTATGATACTTCAACAACAAATAATAATTTTTTATTTTATAAACAATTTTACCAGAAAATCCGCGATTTCGTAATTTTGGAAGAGTGCTGTACCGTTTCTTTGAACAATTTGATCTTTACTGTCTACGCTGGAGAAATCTTCAAAAATGACGAAAACGCGAATTTTTAAATCAAATTGTTTACAAAATAAACAATTATTGTTTGTTAATAAAGGCATATAAGAGAAGGATTTTACTAAGTAATTTATAATTGATTCCGTTGAAAAAAGTAAATCTGCCAGTTGAGAATTGACAAAAATCTGTATTTGTCCATCAAAATTTTTTTAATAAGTAACAAATATTGTCACCTGACTTTTTTTTATTGACAAGTAGTCAAGTTGTGCAATTGTTTATAAAATTATTCATGAAATAAACAATTATTGTTTACTGATAAAGTATCATAATGGAATGCTTTTTCCGAATGATTTAAAATTGATTCCTTTGAAAAAAGGGAAATCTGTCGGTTGAAAAATGACGAAAATCTGTACTTGTTTATTAAATTTATTGAAACAATTGACAACTGTTATCATGTAGTGAAAATCGTACATGTCATTTATTGTCGACAATTTTTTTATGACTGAGTTATACAATTTCTTATTAAATTTGTTTATAACATTAACAGTTACTTTGGATCCATTATGTTTTTTATTAATTATATTCTTATCTTATTGATCAAGTGTATTTTGCGCGACATAATGGAGGAAGAGAAAATCATTTTGAAAATGATTTTTTTTTTAAATACTGTCACTGCTAACAATTTAAATTGGGGTAACGAAAATTCCCTTTGCCACTCTTTTTGAATAGGCACCTTCTTCCATCTTTTTCTGAATAGGCATGATACTGCGCTAACCCGGCGCATCATTGTCATACTATAGAATGTATAAAACTATAAAGTTAGATTAAAAATTTTAAAAAAAAGTTTAAAGCAACATTGACCATTAACTTCACAGTAAATCCCAGAGATAATTTTTATCATTAAGTTGGATAAAAACGATGCAAGCGGTTGACATTTACATAATGCGAATGTGGTTGTAAGTGTTAATGCAGTAGTCAATGTAGTTTTCAACTGTTTGCAGCGTTTTTATCCGATTTCGGATGAAAAGAATATCTTTTTAAATTTAATGTCTTGTATGCAAGATCTAAAACTCATGAAATTGTCTTTTTACAAAAGGACTGAAGTGATGATTTTAAATTTGGTCTGAAAACTTTCATGGTGTACCAGGGAACCATAATCAACCAGAAAATCCCATATGCAATTAAATTTCTTTCAGTCCCATCATGAATCATTTTCAGTTTTTGAAACGATACAAAAAGATAGAATAGTATATTCATTTTATTGTAATAAATGATTGGGTATTTTATTGTACGAAAAATATAAATATTTTGATGGTGAATATTATGCTAAAGGTCACAGAAAATCGCTTTGTCTATAACTCGGTCAATTTGTTATAGTGCGATCAAATCCGTTACAGTTGGAGCACGAAGCGATCCGATTGAAGAAAGTGCCTAGGGAAAGGTAGTCAAGCATAGCATTTAAAATTTTAAATCATTTCAGTTTCATTCGAATGATCAAACCGCGTTAGAGCCAGTAAACAAATCTCCCGAGAGACGCTTTTGAAGATTTTAGTATACCTTCGCTGAGATTAGCAGGCCTACTTTTCCTAATCTCCTTTCAGGAATCGATCGAATAGGCATCACGCGACGTCTTAAATTCGTTGAAACTTCGTTTTGGGATAATAATCAAAAGAATACAGAAGTGTAGATATCATACTTCTCAATTGCAGATGAGTTTTCTTATCAAAGATAGTGTATCAAATCTGGTTCAAAATATTCTGCCCTACTAACACAAAAACCTTACGTAAGTGACATATTGTCGTTTAGATCGACTTCACTATATTTCCAGGTACAAGAAAATAAACCATATTCGGAAAGTCACTTACGTAAGTTTTTCCTCAGTACGGCAGTATTGCTCCTTGCAATTCTTTGATTGATATTGTAATATTACAAGGTTCTAAAATTGACCGGTTGGGTGCAATAATGGTGTACTTCTATTTTTAGAAGTCGCTTAATTGTTTTTCATTTGTTCTCAATGAAGTTATGTACAAAACAAATGAAAAATAGGTAACTTCTAAAAATACAAGGACACTGTTATCGCAACCAATCGCTCCATTGTAGGGTGTTCAGTTCCACTTTTCATTTTTGAAAGTCATGAAACCAAAAACTGTGTACGAAAATTTTACTAACTAGCACAATAAGTTCTACTATAATTGATTTCGAAGGATTTGCACTATTTCACTGTTATAGGTATCCAATTTTAGAGACTTTTAATTACAGATACATACCTAAAGTATCCAAGAATCCCAAGTTTATTATGAAGACTGAGGATTTGGATGCCTGTATACTTATATTATAAAGAGTTTATTTGAGAACGCTTTTGGTTGTTTCAACTGAATGCTTTTTGATTGAACCGAAATTTTAATGGAATGAAAAATTTGGTTACTTCGTTAGCAAAACCACTGATTCACATTTGCACATACCTACACTGTTAAAAATGTTTAATCTCATTTTTACAATACGAATGTAAAGCACAATTGCCATATGTGATCGATCACGGTATCGTAACGTGAATATTACAATATTTGTAATGTATGAGTGTGAAATTGCAATACATGCCAGGCAATATTACATTTATGTAACTCGAGCCATGTATACATTTGTGGCAATACTACAGTACCAAAATTTGAAAAATAAAATATCGCGATTTGTAACGCTACAATACGTTTCGGAAATAAACTTCTAATTCATATATTGAAAGTTTCGAATAATAATAAACAGAAAACGATAATATACTTTTGACCGATTCCAATTCAAATCATGCAGAGAGGTACAGCTTATTGGGGTACAGAATGATTTAGTGTTTGGATATATCATTCTGGAGCAAAAATGAAGGCGCACGTATTTCACCGATTGCCCACAAATTTCAAGTAAATTTTTTTTTGAAAAATTATAAAATGGCGTCAATTTCTTTCAAATTATTGGAAATGGATTTTCTCAAAAGCTCCACTTTTTTAGATTTTTGATTTTTTAGAGATAAATGGTAATATGTACTACATATTCCTTGAGTTTTCGTTCTTTTCATTGATTTTTTTTACGAAAAGTAATTGCGTGGAAAATGCAAGTATTTTCAAGATAGAAAAAAAAAGAATAATCAGTACAAAATAATGACTAAGATCATGACTGCAAGGGACACATATCGAAAGAGTGCAAAAGACGTTTTTGTGAAATTTTTAAACAAAAAACATTTTGCACTTCACACTTTCTGTCCTTTTTCGAAATTCGTCGGGAATTTTGAAAAAAGTTCAAAATCAACAAAGTGGCGACGATTTGTTTGAAAATATAAGACGTCGATTTTCACAATAAGTCCACACTTACTATATATATTTTTTGCCAATTTTTGTTGTTTTAATGATTACTTACTTTTAAAAACGTTCAGTGAAAGAACTAAACATATTCGTTGCTCCTATCACAGAAAAAACAAAAGCTGAAATGTATTGCAGATAAATTTTTGAACGGTTAAAAATTGAACAGATTTCGGCGAAAGTTTAACCGAGGTTAGGAGAATAATTCTGACGTCATCTAACTACGTCATGCTGGAGTGAGAAAATTGTGGTAGAACGTAGAATTGGTCAAAAAAACACAAATAAAAGATTGTTCTTGCTTATAAATTTCCTCTGAAATAGATAAGACTATTTCAAACGCACTAAAACTTATTGTATACCATTTAAAAAAAAGCAACTGACAGTTGGGAATCGCCATTTTGAGCCAGTTTAATGAATTCAAACGACGGTAGATAACGCTGGAGTCAGAACTCTCGCTACTTCTCAAATAAAATTGAGGCAAAGGCAAAAGAAAGATTACCCAGGCAAGTTTAAAATCACGAAATTATTTCCGCTTCATGTGAAGTTTAACCGGCAAGGTTAAGTTTTGTTGCAGCGAATCTTTCACCTAGAATCGATGTAAACTTTATCTTTGGTTTTTTCTGCGGCGTTATTCAAGGATAATCTTAACCCAGATATTGTGTTTTTTGTTTACTTTAAAAAAGCGAGACATAATCACGGAGACATCTCCAAGTCTCGATAGTGATTTGAATATAGGTCAGACGGACGCGCTGTCTCGTTCGGCATGCACGTATGTACATAAAAATCAACATGTAAAAAGGCACATGACCCGACAAAATCGAGTGAATCTTATACACAACGTGAAGCGTTGTCCGAAGATTTATTGAACATGCACGTCCAAGATATGGAGGTTGCGTCGTACGTCTTTATTCGTTAAAAGTGCACAAAGTACGGCACACCGAGCGTGAAACCCTCCTTGTTCTCAAAGAGGCACATACATAACAGACAGTCTCGATCGATAATTTGCCAGATCTTCACTGTACGACTTGTCGCTTTTTGAGCCTCAGGCAGATTTCATCGAATAACGCGAT
Organism: Melikaiella ostensackeni; assembly: GCA_032362435.1. Classification (NCBI taxonomy): domain Eukaryota; kingdom Metazoa; phylum Arthropoda; class Insecta; order Hymenoptera; family Cynipidae; genus Melikaiella; species Melikaiella ostensackeni. Next base: position 6,713 of record JAUMHM010083612.1, read on the forward strand.
TTATTGCTTAAACGGCACTTTACGACCAGCTGGACTCAATTTTCATTGACATTCGATGCCGCAGAAGCAGACGCTGCATATTCGCGATTTGGAAAGGAGACACTGAACCTCAGAGAAATCGGCTAATCGTTCTGTTATACGGTATGGCATTCTTGTAATATGTTTGTCATGGTCATACTGTGTCAGATGTAATTCCGTTTACGATTAGTTCGTTTGTACTGAAGTATAAAATTATGTTGTTATTTGAGGGCAAGGATTTTCGTGGTTGTATTCCAATAATAAACAGATTTTTGTTAAGCGTGAGAATTTAATTCAAGTGCAACTTCAAATAAGTATAAATACTATATTCTTTTTAAATCCACTAATGTGGTTTCTAAATACAATTGAAATAAAACTCGGGCATTACAATTTATAAAAAATAAGGCCGAGAAGAGCGACATCAAGTAATGGTTACGTAGGTGTAGGCTTAAACTTTAAAAAGGTCATTTTTCTTGTTTTTCTCAATATTCTACATATCAAGAGCTTCAATTTGAGCCATCCCCGAAGGAAATCGGATTAAAACAAAAGCGTCCAGCATTGGGCTCTAAATGACGATTTTTCCTCAATTTTTAACACTTTTTAACTACTGATATAAAAAAAAACAAGACTTTAACATGAAAATTTTTATTTTTTCTTTTGATTCTACATTCCCAGATCGTCAATTTGAGCCATCCCCGAAAGAAATCGGACAAAACGAAAAGCTTCCAGCATAGGGGTCTAAATAATTAAATTTTCACACTAAATCTGAAAGTATCAATTGAATATCGTTGCAGCAAAAACGATACCTTCAGATTTGCCGTTTCCTCATTTTTCTAATTTTTCCACCACTTATGTAAAAAAAAGAATACTGTGACATAAAAATTTGTATATTATATCTCAATTCTACATGCCTAGAGCTTCAATTTGAGCCATTCCCGAAGAAAATCGGACTAAAACAAAAGCGTCCAGCATAGGGGTCTAAATGACCATTTTTTCTCAATTTTTTCAATTTTTTAACTACTAATGTAAAAAAATAAGACTCTAACATAACAAATCTTATTTCTTATTTCAATTCTACATGCCCAGATCTTCAATTTGAGCCACCCCCGAAAGAAATCTGACTAAATGAAAAGCTTCCAGCATAGGGGTCTAAATAACCAAATTTTCCACACTAAATCTGAAGGTATCAATTGAATACCATTGGAGCAAAAACGATACCTACAGATTTACTATGTCCTCATTTTTTTAGTTTTTTAACTACCTATGTCAAAAAAAGAATACTGTGGCACGAAAATTTTTACATTAAATCTCAATTCTATATGCCCAGAGATTCAATTTGAGCTATTTCCGAAGAAAATCGGACTAATCGAAAAGCTTCCAGCATAGAGGTCTAGAAAACCTAATTTTTCCCACTAATCTCATTTTGCTTATTCTTTAATCACTGATATAAAAAAAAGAAAATCAATATTCGGGGTAACGAACTGCCACCAAGTACTAAAAAAGAGTAAAAAAATATTCTAAATACCCTTACGAGAAAAAAATCCGCCATGAAGGACGAAATGCGAAAAAAAAAATCGCTACCGGGAATTATTATCTGTAACATAAATGATTTTGAAAACTAAAAGTGGAATAACTCAGTCAATTTGTGAGATATCTTGACCAAGCTTGGTGGGTTTATGGAACCCACCAAAGGACACAAATTCTGTAAGTTTGAAAGATATTAATTAAAAGTTGAAGAAATGAGTTATAATCGAATTATAAAAAAAAAAATCTCTCAACAAAAAGTCGTCTACAGGCTATAATTTTATGCCAACGATTAAAAAATTCTGACAATCACATCTCATTTTACGATTTCACATATTAATCAGGAAGAAATAAATTTGCAAATGCATCCGTTGAGAAAAGAAAAGTTGAAAGCATCATTTTTAAAATGCAGACCAAGGTACAGCTTACACTCTTTTACCAAATAAACACAAACTTTTTTTTTTAGAAAGATGTCATCAGATATATGTGCCGCTTTTTCAGACAAAAGTGATCCATAAATATACCACAGAGTTAGATTTCAATTTATCTAAAAAAATTAACAAATTTCAAAATATGCAGACACAAACCAATCATCGACTAAGTTATACTGATTTTTTACCAGATTCTTTGAGAAAAATGTTTACAATAATTGTTCTGTAAGTTTCAATAACAATAAGTGTAAATTAAAGAAATCCGTTGACCCTAAATAAAAAAAAATGCTTTTTGGTACAAATAGTTTTACTCGATTATCTCAGTTCGACCAAATTTGCATTTGCGTAAGTTTTTCCGTATCAAGGCAGTATAATTATAAATACACACAAAGTGGAAACATCCAAGATCGAATTCGCAGCAAGTTTTGAGAAGCTGTCTGTACCACTTTAGCTTCTTCTGAACACTTTTCCCCTCTAATCAGATAAGACCCATCCTTCCAGCCGTTTCCGCATCACCAGTCCCATCTCTTAATTCCGAACGCATCCCCCTCGTTGAGAGAAAAAGGAAAAATACCGAGGCAATCGATAATATCGAAAAGACGTCCTGCGACAGGAAAAGCATAAAGCTTAAATATAGCATGAGAGGATCTTCGGGTAGGCAGTAAATCCTCGTACGTGATGGGAAACAGGAACTAGGTTGGGCCCGAGCCCCGCGACTCGCTTCAGCGATAGAGATACGAATGTTAATGAGAACCCGTGTACGGGCTCGTGACTCGACCTAGCAACAATAGGGCTGCACCCGCACATGGAGAAAAAATCTCGACTGGGCTGCTTGCTCCCGTGGGGCAGAACCCATCACGTGACATACGGTTTAAGTAACAGCCAGCAGCCATCGGACAGATATAGACAGCTAGGCGGCAACAAAATTGAACACAATGGTAACGGCAAAAATCGTGATAACGTTTATATGCGAAGTTCTAGCCCCCATGGGGCTTTCCAAGAGGGAAAGGGACGACTCACGCGCCTCGTGTATGTGAATAAATATTAAATAGGCACGCGAATGTCCCTTCCTGGGCCAGGAGGAGACACACCGCTCCGCGAGAATCGGGATCTCGGTCACCCGGAACTAGCTACAGCGGTGAAGCCAATAGCCATGTTATCTGCCATTGTGCGAGCGAGAGAAAGACGTTTGACATTATATCGCCCGAAGTCTTGAGACTCTTGACAATTACTTCACGAGAGCTAGTCGACAAAGAGAGGATCACCACAATACCTGTTTCTGCCAGTATGTACGAACCAAGTCGAGAGCAACAAGATTACAGGGAACTTGTGAGGTCCCCTTTTTTGTCCTTTTATCCGTGCAGAAATCTTGATGCGGGCCTAGTAAGGTTCTGACCAGTTTATCCTACTTTGTAGCCCTGATATGGTAAACTGCCATGGGCCACACATGGCTTGTAACGCTTTTGCAAGTTTCGGAATGAAATTGAGTCCATTTGAATCCGAACAACTCTGAATCATTCCGATTGATTACGAATGAATGCGAAATCTGTTTCCGACGCATGGACTCATTCGGAGTTAAAGGTAAATCCAGTCCGAATGACTCCGTCCGATTATGATAAATTCTTTTTCAATCCGAATTGGTGTCTCAAGTCCATTCCCAACGAATCCGCAATCATGACGCAGTCATTCCGATTGATTCCGTGCAAATCTGAAAGAACGTTTCGTTCCGTCTGAATCCGCCTTATAACGAAATTTCATTCCGAATGGCATTGAATGATTCCGTACTTCAATCAGAACAAATCCACACCAGTCTGAATAAAATTTTCATTCCGTCTGAATCCGGCGCGACACGCGAGCTCATTCTGAATGATTCCGTGTCATTCCTTCCTCAGACCGAATGATTCCGCACGTAACAGAATGAAAATTCCATTCAGCCTGAATCCATGGTAAGGCGCAAATTCATCCCGAATGATTCCGTACCATTTCGCCCTCAGCCCGAATGATTCTGCATCGATCGGAATAAAATTCTCATTCCGTTTGAATCCGTTAAATGACGTGAGTTCATTCCGAGTGATTCCGTGATATTCCTCCCTCAGTCCGAATGAATCATAATACAATGCCCATTCCGTTTAAATCCGTCAGATAACGCGAGGTCATGTCGACTGATTCCGCACTTATCAAAATTCTTATTAAAATACTTAAAGTTCTTTTAGAACTTCAAAATCATGCGTGGATTCAATCAAAATGATTTTTCTCGAAAATGTCGGATTTACGCCGATTCAATCGAAATGATTTTTTTTGGGAGACTTCTGAAACATTCGGAATGAATTTCATGCAAAAGTTCGGAATTATGCGGATTCATTCGGACTGAAATCATACAGAAGCTCCTGCGGAGTCAGTCAGACTCAATCGGAATGAATTTCGGAATAAAACGGATTGGTTCGGAATGGATTTATGAAATTCTTCGCGGATTCAAACGGACTGCATACGGAATAATTCGGAAACATATTTCGCATTCACGCGGAATGAAAGGGATTCAGTTGCTAGGAATTAGATGGACTCAGACGGAATAACTTCAATTCCGAATGAGTCCGAAACTTCCACCAGAGTTTTTCAAAGATTGCCCTAATTTCTAAAATTATCATAATTGTACAGAATATAGGTTATTTTCTAATGAAGAAGTATTGTTGTTACTTTTTAACCAAAAATACACTTTTTTAAGAATCTTTTTAAGAGGCTGAAGATTTGGGAAAAGCCTGTTGCCATCCGATATATATATGTTATTAATTGTTGATCGATGAAGGAGCCGATCAACTCTCAGCAAGTTATGGCATTTATTTCCTTGACAACGAATCAAATTAATATAACTCATTCACTTTTCGACTTGAATAATGTTATTTTCTCACTTAAGTCAGAAAAACAACCAAAATCGCGTTGGAAAGCATAATTATTCTTACTTCGTTTAGGTGCTCTTTTACGTCTTCACACTGTACAATGCCATTTAATGAGCTGAATTTTGTTTACATCACGGCGGCGCTAATGACACACGGGGCGCTTTTTCAAAATGCAAAAATGATTACATAAATAATAACCAATATAATTACGATTTTTGCAATTAAATTAGTGAAATGAATGAACAATACGGTTATGTAAATGAATTTTAATTTTATTGGCATGTTTATTTCAAGTAAATATTGTAATGCTGTTTCTTAATTTCTATAGTTATACAACAATATATACAGTGATACAAAAATTGAGGAAAAATGACTAGGTTAGGTTAGAAGTCTGGCGTAACAAGGTATCTCTAGTGAAAACCAGACATAGGGCAAGCCTTGCCAAAAGCCCAAAAACGAAAATTTTAATATCATTCGTGTCCAGATGTCATCCAATCATTTTTTAGTCGGATCATCGGGAGTATGTTTGTAAATAATTAAAGATACCCTCATTTTAAAGCCCCATTAAAGCCCGATTATAATTTATCATCTTTTATTCAAAATAGAAACACTTGAGGTTAAAAAGAGATGTCACACTGTGTCAGCAAACAAAAACTCTCTTTAGGTCTTATTTCGAGAAAGAGTAGAGCTGCAGTCATCATAATCTTGGACAGATCCAAGGCTAGAGTGGTGACGTAATTCCCAACATACCATATTAACACGTGCCACCGTGCACTTGAAAATCCCATATATTTAACATGGGAACATTTTGGATTTTCGAGAAACTGGACTGATACATCAGGGTTTGATCGAATGTTGCCAAATTTTTCAGGCATTGAAGAGGAGTATCTAGGAAGAGAACCATATCAATAAGTTTCATTTTTACGTCCCCTCCCTCCACAATGCCCCGAATATGTCCCAAAAAAAAAACTACATTTTTACGTGTTATTGTTAATTTTCAGCATTTTATGTCGTCTTTTTTTATACAAATAAATACGAATGGACAATTTGAATATCCCTCATGACTTTTCAAACAATTTTTAATTGTTTAAATGAATGTAACTCATTTAAACAATTATTTTTTAATAAAAATTGTACGAAATAATCGTATTTTCTGAATGAAATGTAATAATTAGTCATTGTTTGGAGTAGTAAATTTATTAAAAAAATCTGATTATTTAAATAATTAATTATTGTTTATTTTCAAAATTTCTAAAAACCGAGCCAGAGATGTCCATTTTTTCTAAAATTGGTATCCTATGCTACTTATTATTGAATAATTACATAATGTTTTTAAAAAATTTTACTACTCCAAACAATGACCAACTATTACATTTCATTCTGAAAATACCATTATTTTTCACATTTTTTAGGAAAAAATTATTGTTTAATTAAGTAACGTTCATTTCAACAATAAAAAGTTGTTTAAAAAGTCATGGGGGATATTCAAATTGTCCATTAGTAATTATTTGTATTAAGAAAGGCAGCAGAAAATGCTGAGGATTAACAATAATACGTGAAAATGTATATTTGG
>JAUMHM010083613.1:0-13152 GCA_032362435.1 Melikaiella ostensackeni
GAGAAATTCATTCCATAAGTATAAAATCATGTCCAAATTAAGCAGCTAAATCGTTATAAGGTGGAGTGTCCATTCATTATGTCAGTCCCACCAAACTTCGGTCATGCAAAGGAAAGTATGAAAACCGAGCCAGAACCAAAAGAGCTATGATCGGTTTGTGTTGTATGCTGAGGAGGGCACCAGTCTCCTGTAGTTTGGTATCGAAGATGGAAAAAGACCATTCAATGCAAATATGACAAGAATACTCAACTCCTTTAAAATATTCGGAAAGCCTTTGAAATTCCGTCAAATCTTTTGAAATCTTATGATAATATTTTGGTATCTATTGAAATCCTTTAAAATCCTGCGAAATCCCGTAACTCCTTTTTAAATATTTCAAAATCACCTAAAATTCCTTCAAAATATTCGGAAATCCTTTAAAATTCCGTTGAATCTTTTGAAGTCCTTATGATAATATTTTGGTATCTATTGAAATCCTTTAAAGTCCTGCGAAATCCCGTAACTTCTTATTAAATATTTCAAAATCTTCTAAAATCCCTTAAAATGTTTCAAAATATTCGGAAATCCTTCGAAATTCCGTCAAATCTCTTGAAATACTACAAAATCCTCAAAAATCCGTAGATATATTTTGGAATCTTTTGAAATCTCATACAATGCTTTAAAATCATCCTGTGAGTTCATCGGCTTATGTTTTGCATAATATAAAATATTACAAATAAAATACTTATCGCAAATTGAATTTTCATTAGAAGGAATCCCAACTACACAACAAAAATGTTCGATGACACTGAAAAATACTAAAATATACGTGCGTGCAAATAATTTCAGTAAAATTGGAGTAAATTCAAGGGAATTCAAGAGACTTTGTTGAAATTCATAAAAATTTGAGTGAACTGAAGAAAATTACTTCAACAGAATTTGAGTAAATTGAAAAAAAACCTATGAATAAAATAAAATTTGAGTAAACTTACAGAAATTTCAAGGAAATGAGAAGAATTCGATGAAATTGATAAAAATTCAAGGGGAATTAAAACAAAATATATGGCGTGGAATGAAGAAACCGACCTTACAGCACCAAAAATGAAGCGCGAGGTTTTTAATGATTCCAAATAACGAAAGTATGCCCTATCGAATGAGCTTATTCTTAAATCTGTGCGATCAAAATTGAACGGATTATAACGCGTTTTATATGACGTTCATTTGACACGAGTTTTGCATGAGGGGAAACAGTTTACCCCCTCTATCTCGTTCATACGGCTCTGGCTGTTCACATCGTCGCGGCCTGGCCCGCATGACTGGCCAAGTGTATGTATGGAAGGGGAAACGCTCGCAGGGGAAACTCTATGCCTGCTTGAGCTACTCACAGGGACCCGTCCCATGAAAACAAGATTTTGTCGAAAAGCTGAAAAGGTACTGTAAGGTCGGTTTCTTCGTTCCGCACCACATATTTTAAAAATTGATTGAAATAATTAAATTTTGTGTGAATTTAGAAAAACTGAAGGGAATTCAAGAAGAATTTGGTGAAATGACCAAGAATTCAAGGTGAGTCAAAAAGACTTAACTAAAAAAAAAACCTAACTTGAAAAAGAACTTAGAACAATTCAGGTCGAATTCCAAATGAATTCCAATGAATTGAAGAAAATTCAAAAGATCCAAAATATTTCACTGATTTCAGTGAAATTGAAGTGAACTTGAAAGAATTCAAGGAGATTCAAGAGACTTCGATCAAATTCATAAGAATTTGAGTGAATTGTACAAAATTTTTTGAATGAAAAAATTTCCATTCAACTGAATAATTTAGGAGTAAACAAAATTCAGCACGCATTTAAAAATTCATTGAATTCATTAAATTTGGAGTGAATTTAGAAAAGTTAAAGGAATTCTTAAAAATAAGATGAAATGCCTAAGAATTCAAGGTTAGTTGAAAAGACTTAAGATTGATTTTGAAAATCAACAAAATCCATATAACGGAGTAGAATTGAGTGAATTTAAAATATAATTCGAGTAGATTTAGAGGAATTTGAGGGAAATGAGAAGAATTTGATGAAAATGATACAAATTTAAGATGAAATTGATAAACATAAAAGATTAATTTAAAAATAAATAAATAAATTCTTACAATTCATTAAATTAATTAAATTTGGAGCGAATTAAAAAAAGTGCAAGGGCATTGAAAATGAATTTTATGAAATGCCTAAGAATTCCATGTGAGTTTGAAAGACTTGAGGGTGAATTCAAAAAACTATTAATTTAAAAAATCAAAAAAAAATCCATATTATTTTATTACTTTATTATTTCATAATTGAGTAGAACTGAGTTGATTTAAAAGAATTCAAGTCTATTTAAAAAAATTCAAGCAAATTCAGTAGAAATGAAAAAAATGCAAGTTGAATTCCAATTGAATTCAAATGAATTTTTAAAAACTCAAAAGATCCGAAATATTCCATTGATTTCAGTAAAATTGGAGTGAATTCAGAAGAATTCAAGAGAATTCAAGAGACTCTGATGAATTCCGTAAGAATTTAAGTGAAATGAATTAAATTACTTTAACAGAATCAAAGTGAAATGATCAAAATTCCAGATGAATTTTTAAAAAATTAAAAATGAATTCACAAAAACTACTTGAAGATTTGAAAAATGCATATTATATTATTATTCTATAATTGAGTAGGATTAAGTAGAATTGAGTAAATTTAGAAGAATTCAAGTGACTTCAAAAAAATTCAAAAGATCTGAAAATTCAAGAAACTCTGATGAAATTTATGAGAATTTAAGTGAACTGAATCAAATCACTTCAACAGAATTATTCTACTGAGTTCGCTTGATTTTTCTTTAATTCACTTCAATTCTTCTAAATTCACTCAATTCTACTCAATTATAAAATAATAAAAGAATAATATAAAATGGATTTTTTTTATTTTCAAATAGTTTTCGTGAATTCACCCTTAAGTCTTTTAAACTCAACTGGAATTCTTAGGCATTTTATAAAATTCTTCATGAAATCCATTGAATTTTTTGAAATTCACTCAAAATTTAATGAAATGAATGAATTTTCAAAATTTTTTCTAATATTTTGATCCATTTTATCTCGAATTTTTATCAAATTCATCGAATCCTTCTCTTGGAATGAAATCTTTTTTAACCCTCAATTTTTCTAAATGCCCTCTTGAATTTTTGTCAATTTCGTAGAATTCCTCTCTTTGAATGAAATCTTTTTGAGTTCCCTTGCATTTTTCCGAATGCAATCCAAATTTAATGAATTCAATGAAGTTTCAAAATATTTTTGAATTGTTTTCAATTCACTTGAATTTTTATTAATTTGATCGAATTCTTCTCATTTCCTTAAATTCCCCTAATTCACTCAGTTTTGATTTTATTCAGTGTTTTTTTTATTTTTGGAATTTTTCTTCCAATCCACATCAAATCTGTTAGATTCGTTCTGAATTTTGTTTACTCACAATTTATTCAGTTCAATGGAAATTTTTTCATTTTTAAAATTTTGTACAATTCACTCAAATTGTTATGAATTTGATCAAATTCTTTTGAATTCCCTTGCATTCTCCTAAATTCACTCTTATTTTACTGAAAACAGTGGAATGTTTTGGATCTTTTGAATTTTTTTCAATTCATTTGAAATCATTTAGAATTCAACCTGAATTTCTTTTGAGTTCTTCTTTGAGTTAAGTCTTTTAAACTCACCTTGAATTCTTAGGCATTTCATTAAATTCTTATGTTCAATTGAATTTTTCTAAATTTACTACAAAATTAATGAATTCAATAAACTTTAAAAATATTTTAAAATTTTTTTGTTAATTTCATCTTCAATTTTTATCAATTTCTTCGAATTCTTCTCTTCCACTGGAATCTTTTTGAATTCCCTTGAATTTTTATGAGATCACTCCAAATTTACTGAAATCAGTGGAATATTTTGAATCTTTCGAATTTTTTCAATTCATTTGAAATCATTTGGAATTCAACCTGAATTCTTTTAAGTTCTTCTTCAAGTTAAGTCTTTTTAAAATTATTTTTCTAAACTTACCTTGAATTCTTAGGCATTTCATCAAATTCTTTTTGAATTCAATTCAATTTTTCTAAATACACTACAAAATTAATGGATTCAATTAATTTTTTTGATATTTCAAGTTTTTTTTTGGTAATTTCATCTTAAATTTTTATCAATTTGTTCGAATTTATCTCTCCGAATGAAATACTTTTGAATTCCCTTGAATTTTTGTGAATTCACTCCAAATTTAATAAATTCAATCAATTCAATCAATTTTTGAAATATTTTTTAGTTTTTTGAAGTTTCATCTTGAATTTTTATCAATTTACTTTAATTCTGTTGAAACAATTTCTTACAATTCACAAAAATTCTTATAAATTCCATCAGAGTTTCTTGAATTCCCTTGAATTATTCTAAATTCACTCCAATTATGCTGAAATCAATGGAATATTTTAGATCTTTTGAATTTTTTACGCTTCATTTGAATTCACTTGGAATTCAACATCATTTTTTTGAATTCTTTTGAATTCACTTGATTTTTTCCTGAATTTACTCCAAATTTAATTAATTCAATGAATTTTTAGAATATTCTCTAATTTTTTAAAGATTTATCTTGAATTTTCATTAATTTCAATTCGAGGTGAGGTTAAAAGACTCTCAGACATAAATTAAACAAAAAACTGAAAAAACTCCAGTGAATTGAGTAGAATTAAGTGAATTCAGAAAAGTTCAAGTGAATTCAGAAGAATTTACAAGAATCAAGATAAAATGAAAAGAATTCAGGTTGAGCTGCCAATCAATTCAAATGAATTGAAAAAAATTCAAAAGATCCAAAATATTCCATTGATGTCTGTAAAATTTTAGTGGATTTAGAAGAGTTCAAGGGAATTCAGGAGACTTAGACGAAATTCGTAAGAATTTGAGTGAATAGAACAAAATTACTTCAATACAATTGAAGTAGATTGAAGAAGGAATAAAAACAAAATGGATAAAATGAAATTTGAGTAAACATAAAGGAATTTAAGAGAAATGAGAAGAATTCGATTAAATTGATAAAAATTCAAGATGAAATTGATAAAAAAATTTATTGAATTCATTGAATTTGGAGTGAATTCAGACATATTCAAGGGATTTTAAAATTGATGAAATGCTTAAGAATTCAAATTGAGTTCAAAAAACTTAACGGTGAATTAGAAAGAAAAAACTAAAAAAAAGTTCATTGGATTGAGTAGAATTGAGAGAATTTAGAAAAATTAAAAAAAGTAAAAAAATCCAAAATATTCCATTTATTTCAGGAAAATTATAGTGAACTGAGAATAATTCAAAGGAGTTCAAGAGGATTCGATGAAGTTCATACGAATTTAAGATGAATTCAAAAGAATTGAGGGTGTATTTGAAAAAGTGAAGTGAATGGAACAAAATTGATAAAATCCAAGAAAATTCCATTGAATTCAATGGATTTGAAGGGAATTCCAAAGAATTGAAGAAAATTCAGAAATAGGTATAGACCTGAATTCAATAGTGGTTAAACCTTGGGTACTCTGTTTTAACTTATTGAAAAAAAGAACCTGAAGTGATATTTTCATTTTGAAAAGTTACTGTAGTGACTTTTAAAAAAGTAACTAAAAATGGTTTGAGACAAAAAAGTAACTAAAAATGCCTTCAGTGACTGTGTGGCAGCCCTGTGTATAACAGTCAAAATTTCGTTTACGTTTGACTGAACACATTGCTATTATATCGATATGAAAGAAATCTTTGATACGTAATTGCGAAAAATGCTACATTTGAAACAAAAACTTAAATTTCAACTCCAATTAAGGATTTAAATATTTTATGATAAATCTAAAAAAACTAGACCTTTCAGACTGCTTCTGACCGGCAGGGACTCAAAGCTTTTCCCGACAGGGATTTAAAGCTTTTCCAAGATAAGTTAATAAATTTTGTTTTCTTTAGAAATATTTTGAAGAATTTAATCGAATATTTAATATTTAAGACTGATTAAGGTAAATATTATAAATTATTGGTTAATTTCTCTCTGTGGTCGAAAATAAAAACGGTTGATGAATATATTAAACTAAAAAAGTTCCATTCGCAGAACTATTAACTATATTAACTATATTATTATTATTTTTGTGACAAAGTTTTTAAATGCTCTATTAATTTGACTTCCGTAATCAGCAATTCGGGCATTGCCGACATATGACATTGCTTTTGACATTGACTCATATGCAAGACTATTCCAGTTTAATCACATGACATAAGTTTACACAGACCTCTTAATTTAATCGCACTTAAGGCAATATTACAATTGTGAGGCAATGTTTGAATTGAATTCAACTGTACTAGACATTTATAGAACGAGACAAATACAAAATTTGTCTTCTCATAAAATATTCTTTGAATTCATTAATTATATAAGTTCAAGATTTGAAAAATTAACAGAGCTAGTCACCCAACCTTGAGACTTCTAGACTGAAGACATTTATTATGAATAAATAATTTTAATTCGAGCGTCATTTATTCGCCAAGAAACTAATTTATTCATCAAATAAGTATTTGACAGTCAATTTTATGTTAACATATTATTACTTGAAATAAAAACTCTTTCTGTCTGAATAAATAAGGAATTGAATATTGCATAACTTCTTTTAACTACAAAAATGTAACTGGTTTCGTTGAATACCCTTATAATCCTGTGCCAGCGACTATTTCTCTCTCACCTTGCCCCCCCCCCCAAAAAAAAACTATCCAAGCTACGACCCTGAGGTTTTGTATTCGCCCCATGAAGTTACCACTGCGGGGCGTAGAAAAATACTGAGAAACTTGGGAAAAATCTGCTTTCTATTTAAATTCTAAATTTTAAGCAAACAATCATTTTCCTTATATCCATGGTTGAAAAATATGGAAAATAAGAGAAAAGAGGAAAATGCTGTCTGTCTCTTATCTCTTATAACAAAAAAATATATTCAAGTTGCGATAGTAAGGTTTCTCATTTCCTCCATAAAACACTACTACGGAGCGCAGAAAAATACTGGGAAAGTTGGAAATAATCTGCTTCCTTGTTGAATTCCAAATACGGAAAAAAAAAGAAAAATGAGGAAGATTTGGCTGTTGAGACCCCTAAGCTGAATGATTTTCTTTTAGTCCGGTTTTCTCCGTGGATGGCTCAAACTGAAGATCTTCGCATGTAGACTTGAAATTAAAAATAAAATTTGCTACGCTACATTTTTTCTTTTTTGATATCAGTTGTTCAATAATAAGAAAAATAAGAAAAATGACCTTTTTTAAGCCTACGCCTACAAAACCCTTACTTGAGATCGTTTGCCGACCTATTTCCGGACTTATTTTTAAATTAAAAAGATACTTAAAATTTGTCATGCTATGGCAGAAATTCTTCGTCAGGGTGTGAAATAACCAGTCTTGTAAAATTGAAAGAAAAATAAGAGAGGATTTAAGACCCCTCATTCCTCAAGTATAAATTTTATGGTAATTTTGAGATAACGGAGCTCTAATTTAACACACAATCAGTATTTCAAGAATACTTTCCAATTTTTTGCAATGCAGAAGATAATCATTAATATCAGCTCATTTTCTAGAATGAAATCCCTGGCGAAAGTTTCGGATAGAAATTCATTCCGAATCATTCCAGACCAATCCAAATTATTCCAAAATCTGTATTCAAACCAATCTGATCCAATGCGAAAAAATCTCAATTTCGTTCGATCTAAATCGGATAAAAGTTAACCCGACTCAATCCGATTCAATCCGAACCAAATTTTCATTTCAAATTAATACGAACCAATCCGAACTCGGATTTATCTAAACCGATTTTTATTCCGAATGAATCCGCACCCGGATTCATTCGGATTGAAAATTCAGTATATATCAGTCTGAAATCGGGTTGATTTGGATTCATTAGGACTGAAAGTTTGATCGGATTAGAAGTTCGGATTGAATTGGATTAAGTCGGGTTAGTTTTCAACTGATTTGGATCGCACGAAACATAGAACTTTTTCGGACTGGTTCGGATACAGATTTCGGAATAATTCGGAATGAATTCCTAACCCAAACTTTCGCTAGGGTTATAATGTAATGTGAGATGTATGCAAATAAATACAAATCTAATTAAGGACACGCGAACACATTATATTGTCTTTTTGATATGATTAATGAGAAGAATGAGTATTGCTTCTAAACATGAAGCCATCGGCTACAGGAATGTACATTTTTGTATTTAATTATGCAAGAAATAAAAAACACTAAAAGTTAGCCTACAATTTAAGCAACATTTTTTTACGGAGAACACGTTTCTTAAAATTATTAATGATTAATTATCAATATTAATTTAATTTAATTGATTTATTTTATTTATCTGAATTTAATTAATTGAATTTAATTATCAATTTAATTTTCAATAATCAATCAAAAAATTAGACGCGTCGTCCCGCCGATACCGAATTTGACAAATGAACAACGTAAAGAAAAGCACAAACCTTGAATACTCTTCACACGAATGACACGGGATACAAGAACCAATTAAACTTCACAAACTAACATAAATCAAATTTATTCGAACTTTAAATTATTACATTCTAAACTTTATAACTTGTTTAATTGCAAAATACAAATAGCGGCGACTGCAACTGTTAAGTAGACAATTCTTAACGAGAAACCTGAGAAATAGAACAGCGTTGCCATCTGTCGGAGAAAAACTCAACTTGCATTCATATCTTATGCGGTAAATTCAAATTTGAAATAATTTATAATTTTTTATCAGGGGTGGGATTCCGATGCCTCAACTAGACAAATTGTTTCAAACGATCAGATCTCTCTTTCTATCGGCAAAAAAGAATTCACGTGTTTGTGGATCACCTAATATTGATTTCTGATAAAAAAATTTAAGAAACGCAAAAAATAAAACTCTTTTCGATTGATTCATAGCATACTTTAGTTGTACACACGAAAACAAAAATAATACGTTATTGAATGGAGTATCAAAAAAAAAATTAAATCGCTTAAAATTTGAAAGAGACAAACCTTTAATATAGTGAAAAGTTATTTTATGGCAATGCGAAATATTACGTGAAATGTTATCTACGAAATAATTCTATACCTACGAACTTGCCAAGTTTAACGATTATAGTAAGCTACAGTATAATCTCTTTGTATATTTTGTAATTGATCAAATACGCTCACGTAATACTTGAATGCTCCGAATCAGATTTCTGTTAATTATATTAAATTTATTAAATCTTTGGTGCTACAGAACAGTTTTACATCTGCCTTACTAATTAACACTAGATAACAGTATAACAAGAATATAATAAAATAGTCGATTTCCTGTACAAAAGTAGATTTCACATAATATATTATACACACTTTATACAGATTTATCAAAGTCTTTCAAAACATTTTCTATTTCACACAGCCCCCCGCACAGCTCTTTCTCCAGCCTCTCCTTTAGACCTAATACCAGCCTCCTTGTCCACTGACTCGGGTGACTCTTTCCTCACCAATCTCTCCACCAGTCATTAACAGTTGCCCCAAATCTCCTCGAAATCGCTTCACAACTCACTACGTACTCCAACATCTCTAACTGCCTCTTGCAGGTCCTAGACTTATTATTAGCGTAGCCTTTCTTTTCTTCTTCCTGCTCATCCATAATCCTGTCCTGTAAAGAAAGACCGTCCTTAATCTATTCTGTTGGACGTCCGACATATAGCATGTTTATTAGCCTACCGTCTCCTGTCTTATTTAAGGCCTCCTTCAGTACTTTACCCCAATTAGATGGGCGAATTTTCTCTTCCTGCTTGTAAATCTGCGCACTGGAGTTTCTTTCGTACCTTTCTGATTTTCGTATGGACCTCTTTTATTCATTTTGAATTGAATATTAGCTGCGATGTCCTCTGTACGACTGCTCGAAGCGAACTAATCGAAGGCAACCGTTTCGTACACACAGTCTCTCGGAAATCCCAATACCTGCGTTAACTAACGGTTTCCAGGGAAAAAAGGCTTTATTGTGTATTCGGGGAACTAAGGAGGTCATATTTGTACCTCTAACGTCGGTTTTAAACGTGCGAGAGCCTGAATCGAGCCCAGATAGCCGGAGCCCCGCCCCGCCGGCGAGGGTCGACTATCTGGCTGTCGAGCGGCTTCGTTTTAGCAGCCTGCCATTTCGATAATATTTGAGATCTGACTCCAATGTTTTGGGATATTATTCTTTGAATTTTAAACTATGGAAAAATGCAAAAGAAAATCGATTTTTCAAAAGTGAGAAACTAGTCTAGCTTCTTAATTCTTCTCTAAGCCCGTTCTAGGCCACCTGTTTACGTCCAGCTTACTCAACCTAATCACGAATTTGCCAGCTTTTCTTCGGATCTCTACCTCTCTGCTTTTTCTTCCAGCCTTTAGCTTCCAAATATAATCCGGCGTACTCCTTGCCACTCCCATACTCGCCTTTACGTATCTGCCTTACACCTCTTCAATAACTTTTCTTCTGCACCAGACCCAAATCCATAAAGTAGAATCGCCGTTTCAAATCCGAAACCCCTGCTTTGCGTGTCTCCCCTCGACACCTTGTTGATCATTTGCTGCGATTTCCCAGCCACCTTTCTCACGTGAGTACTATATTTGTTTCTGTTAGCAAACCAGAAGCCCAGATATGAAAAATTCGTTTACTATTTCTATCCTATTGCCCTCGTAGATCCAGCTCTCCTTCTTCCTTCTGCCGCCGTTTCTGAAAATCATTATTCTCGCTTTTTTAATGTTTACTTCCATCATGTTATTCCTTGACCATTTTTCTAAGGTCTTCAGCATTTTATTTAATTTATCCCTGTCTTCCGCTACTAGTACCTCAACGCCTGTTTTGAATTTGTCTTTTAGCTCATCCTTAGTTAACACCCTGTTCCAGGTTGCTTTGTATATTTCCTTCGTCATTTCTAGAAATCTGCTTTTAATTCCCATCTTCTCCCAGAGATTTCTCCTTCTGCCAGGTCTGAAACCTCTCTGCTCTTTCGATGATTCATTCTCTCCTTGTAGCTAGTAAATTAGTCTTCTAGATATCACTGATGTTAGGACTTTCTATCCTGCAACTAACAGAGAAACCCCTCTATAATTGTTTGTTGCCCATTTATCAACTTTCTCATGCACTTGGAAAATGGTAGTCGTGCGCCATTCATTAATCAGTTTTTCCTCCTGCCACAATTCTTGGATTATCCGTATGAGCTACTTTCATCCCTCTTCTGATACGTTCTTAAGAAATTCCGCTTGGATGCTATCTTCTCCTACAGCCTCATTCTCCTTTATCAGCTGCCACGATTTTTCGATTTCTTCCACACTTATCGATTCGCTGAGACTTCCTTGTAGTCTTCCTTCTTCCGCACCTTCTTGCACAGTCGATTCCCTTATGCAGTTATTATCTAGTGCTTGCTCAGTGTCATCTTCGAGTACTGCAGACTGCATTTCTTCGTTCAGTCCTTCTAATAGTTTTTGAAAGTGCAATAGCCACTCTTCTTTCATGATACTATAAAACGCCACTTTTTTCATTCTTCTGAACCAGTTCATGACTTTCTACCATTCCAGAATATAAGCACTTTCCGCCACCTGTTCTTGCTTCTCATCTAGGCATTTCTTGATTAGGATCTGTCTTAGTTGTGCTAACTCCTTTTTACGAGTCAAGTACTCCCGCTTGATGTTCCAGTCTCTCGGTTTCCTGAATTCGTGCAGTAGTTTGAACAATTCGCCTGTTTCCCAACTTTCTTCCCGGACATGACTAGAGCCCACTCTTGCTATCATGCCTCTTGCTTCGGCTGTTTTGTTGATTGCATCAGTTAAATCCTCCCATATCCGTTTAGGATTCTGACTTACTTCACTCCGTTCTCTCCACAGGCGCAGCCACTTTTCTTTCAATTTTTCTGCATTGTTTCCCCTCCATTTTAGTTTCTGCAAGCCTCTTCTGTTTTTTGTTTTTGCCTCATTTTCATATCCCCATCCTAGTCTACTATATAGCATACTGGCAGGTGATCCGAGCCTTCTTGTGCCGTTACACGGAAGCTAATGAACCAATCAGGGACAGCCTTCATCTCCTCTATTTTCACGACGATCAGGTTCAAAACCCCACCGACCCCGCCACCATTGCCTATACAGGTTATTTTTCCTTCTTCATCTCCTACTCCTGTGTCATTCATAACGATCATTACTCTCTCCTTACACCAGCGTAATAAGAGTTTGCCCCCACTCCTTAGCTCTTTATCATCGGATTTCCTCTCGCATATTTCTAAATAGTCGTCCAAGTCACAATCCGTCATTCCCTGTTCTACTCCAATGTTCGCATTTAAGTCACCATCCACTATCACTTTAACAGGAGATCCCTCCAATTTTTTTAGTGTATCACCTAGCTTCTCTAAGGAATATTTTCATTTTGATGCTTTATTGTTGTATCCCGTAATAATGATGTAGTTATCTTCGCTATTCTTACTAATTATTCCCAGGAAAAGCCTGTGATTCCACTCCTGCACCTACCAAGTCGCCTCTGGATCTCTCTTTACGTCCATTAACTGTCCGCCCGCCCTCTTCCTTTGTTGTGTTCTTTGAGAGCTGCTTTGCCATATCTAATAAAATGTTTATCTAGACTGTCCATCGTTTTTGCCAATCTTTTTCTTCTAAAAACGTTTTTTGGAACACGACTACTTCAGCCCCTTTCCATAGACTGCGATTCTTCAACACGTTTGCCGTACCCTGCACGTTTCCCTGTATCACACATAATTGAACAATTGTCTTTTCATTCTCTTCTTCCGTTCTGAAATGAAGTTGCCTCCCTCATCTCTACCTTTTTTCAAACGTAACTCTCCTTCGAGTTCCTCTCAAATTAGCCACCTGCCATCAATCCATAATCTTTGGTATCCTACTTTTGCTGTTTTGCCTTTCCCCTCCAGGCATCCGCTTCTTTTTCAAACCAATTTGGTAGTTCTTCTTGTCCGGGCGTCAGGTCGTCCAGAATCCAGGCACCCCATCCTGCGTCAGTTAGTTTAACCTTTCTCTTCATTAAATCCAGTTTATGATTTCACTCTTCTAGTCTAATCAGCCATACAACATCTGGATTCAATCTCTTCATCTTTTCTATCCTGTTTTCTAACTGTAAAGCATTCTCT